>LQNK01003130.1:36744-72814 GCA_001586405.1 Phoebis sennae | reverse complement strand
GTCATATTTTTTATAACAACTATGTTCATTTTGTAGTCTACGCGAGCGAAGCCGCGGGCAAAAGCTAGTAAAATAATATTTCAACTCGTGTTTAATTCTTTATGTATTTATCATAATTTTAAATTCATAATGCTCGCATAAAAGTCTTCTAGTACTATAATCAGAGCTGAAAAAATTCTCACAGCTTTATATTTTATTAAATCGCACTATTTTTAACGGGCGACACAAAAAAATTCACGTGCATTGACACATTCAGGTTATTTTCCGACTTTATTCGAATCATTAAAACAAAGATAATACTATGAAGTGTATATGCCCATATATTAATTATGTATATCTGTATATTTGTGCATCTGAAACAACCAAGTGTGTTTTTTACTATGTTGTTATTAAGTTTTGTCTCTCTATATTCGTTTTAATAGGTTAATTTCGAGTGGATAATGAAGAATTATTATTGTACAATAGTCATAAATATTAGTTAATATAATTATTGTGGAAAAGTAAAAAGTATGTCAACTTTTATAATACTTATAATGAGGATAAGTCACAATGATATATTTATAAAATCCTTGCGTCAGTTAAACTTTAAATGGGACTCTCTTTTGAGAAAATTACAAAACGAAGATTAACCCAACACTGACCCATAAAAAACATCCGACGAACTGAATATCGTTTGCACTTTGGCAGCCGTTGAAAATAACATACGAGTGAAATCGCGCAGTATCACGCCGTATAATAAATATTTAAATCTGAATTGGGTTGCAGACTTGCCGAAATCGGATCCGGAGCTAAACGGGCTGAAACGTCGCTACCGGCCCGGCATGAAGCTGAAGGCGGAATGTATAAGTCATGACTCCATGCCGCCAGCTAATCTCTCCTTTTTCGTCAACAATGAACCGGTGAGATTATTTCTATTCGTGTATTATGCAATTCTTATGTCTTCGCTACATTTTTGCATTCATCAAAGTTTTAATAAATGTGCAATGAAAAATGTTTGCTGAAAATGTGTTTTTGTTAGTGTTGCTCTTTGGTATTTTTATACAGTCTTTCCAGTTATTAAAATAAAATGACAATTTTATTTTTGGATAAAACCTTTGATGTACGCTGATTTGGTTTTTATTTTAATTTAAAATTTAATTAAAAGAGGAACTTCCGAAATTGAACTCTTATATCAAATATAAACTGGAATTATTATCGATAATTTGACGCATATGTTTCTGATATTCCCACGTCTCAAATTCTACAAATGCGAACTGAAAATAATACACCCAATTATTATTATGCCTTGATAACCTGCTTATATCATCCTTTTTCGTTCTATTTGCTTTTAATAATAAATAATTCTCCTATCCTATGAAATCTTTTTGACAAACGTTTCTCATTGTATCCGAATGATGTAAAGAAATGTTATTTGTTGCGAGATAATAAGGTTATATGATTAATCTCCATTACTCGAACATAATAAGAACCTTCTTTGAAATATGTCCGGAACAAGTGATTCGATTATTACCAAAAATTTTTCTTCGGAAGTGACCCCGAGCACTATATTTTATTGTGATTATTCTATGAAATCGAAAAGAAGAATAATATATTTTACATATATTTAAAATAACGGTCTATTCTTTTACCTGGCGGCTACGACGAAAATCTTATATAAGCTTGTTTTTGTATCGTGTAGTAGATAGTAGAGTTTAAATAGGTACAGAGTGCGCATTATCCTTGTGGGAAACGTCATATGTTCAATGAACATCGGAGATAAATTAAAATCTTATTATATATAAATATTACCTACCCGTGCTGTTAAATATTATTTTTTTTCTATATATTCTTCCTCAATCGATCACCCATGCCGGATGTCTAAGTATAAAATCTTACGGACTTACTACAAAAAAGCTAAACAACTGTTTAACAATTGTACTACAAAAGGTTGTTTAGTGATAGTTTAGACTTTAGATACTGTCTAAAGTAAAACACACGACACGCTTACACCATTGTTAGACACGTGTTTAAATTATTAGACTATGTTTTACTAAACAGGTGTGAAATTAATACCTAAATATGTTTTTGTAGTAAGACTGTTACGGTCTTATTCATAAAAACTTACAACTTTTAGGAATAGATCGTTAGTATCAAGATAACCGTTTCGGGGCTTTTTACTCTTGTGTCTATGATTAATTCATAAGCGTTCACGATCTATTTAAGTTTATCCTTTAAGAATTACCTACCAGAGGTACAAACTTTTATTGCCATTTAGTTATACTTTTCAAAAGTTCCTTTCAAACATAACATTCTTATTTCGTGGAAATAACTTTTACATCCACTTTTAATGATTCACTTGGATTCATCATACGCCATATGTTAACCTTAGAAATGAAATGGAGAGGCGGAAACGCGGAAATTTTATTTCGCAGTTCGATGTAAATGCATCCATAATTTTGGAATTAGGGCATAACTTCCACGAACCATATCTGGCATATTTATGGCTTAACATATTTGCAAATAAATGAAATTTGTACGTATATTTGGCGAAAATTTGATGATTCTTTTTCCGTTTATGTGTACCGTCCAAATCTCATTAAAATATCAAACCTACATTATAGTACTCTATTGTTAGTTTCTTAGGGATATTTGGTTTTACGTAGGTTCTGAAATGAATACCTTTATAGTTTGTGTTTTCAATTGTAAATTCGACTAGTGTTTAATTTCAGAATTTCAAATTACTTTGTTATAACTTATACACCAATTATAAGTATTGGTTTTATACAGATAATTAGAGCACAAATTTCAGCACATTGATTTTTCTTGTAAGGTATCATTTCTGTGAACAATTCGAACTGCTATCCATATGTCACGACGGTATCATAGACAATAACCTACTAGGTGAAAATTAGTGTGATTGCTGTGAAGGGGGTCGATTTATCGCATGCATTAAATATTATCATAAAATCTTTTTGTTAATGTATTTGTAATAATATCTGTGTGTTTGTGTGAGTTATACATAAACATTTCTTTCTTTTGTTCAAATTATGTTAGTTGTTAAAAAGTTAGATATTATAATGACAGTAACTATAATAAATGTTGGCTACCCTAAGATTCGTGAAGAAATCGTTCTTTGTAGAAAAAGTAATAATAATAATAATATACGTATACGTCGGTTTCATATAGATTTTAGGAAGCTAATTTAATTTCAAATGAAACATCTTGAATAAGACTAATGAGCGCGACATTCTTGATTCATTAATTATTGTAATCGTTAAGAATAACTTTGACTGTATAACCTCGTATTCCATAAATAAAATAAAAGCAGTTTATTTTCTCACACTTAATTAGACATACAAAGTAATGTTTCGACTCTTTATCTAAAACTAAACGTGAGACTGGTGCCTAAAATGGCAACATAACAGCACATTTAACTTGATATATTCATGTAGGGACTACAAAATAGTTTCAATAAGTGATTTAATTTATATATTAACTAGCGACCCGCCCCGGCTTCGCACGGGTTTAATGGATGATATTATACATAAAAACCTTCCTCATGAGTTACTCTATCTATTAAAAAAAACCGCATCAAAATCCGTTGCGTAGTTTTAAAGATTTGAGCGTTCATAGGGACATACAACATGACACATGACAGAAAAAGCGACTTTGTTTTATACTATGTAGTGATTTGATTGTGAACCTTATTTTCCAATTAAAGGCCCTCTCGCAACACGTGTGGCACCGAGTGGGAGGAGGGGACAACGGCAGCCTCTGGACCGCTTACAGCACGATACAGTTCGTTGTTCAGAAACACCACTTCATTAGAGGGAAAATAAAGGTAATAATTGATGTTTATTTATTTCACATGAGTGAAATAATGAAAATTTTGAAAATACTTATTCTATTAATGGACATATTTCTATGAAGATGAATGAAATGTATGGATATAACTTAAGGTTATTTAAGTAACTTTTGACATATTAATAATTCAAGATCTTTTTATTCACGTAAATTTTATCCCCCTCTTTCTTTAAGAGAGAAGTGCGTTAGTAACCAAATTGATATATAATATTTGCATGCCAGAATGTTGGCGAATTGTGCTGCTATTATTTATTTTAAAAGTAACGTACACCTCTATTGAAGGAATTAATTTATATCATTTGATTTTAACCGTTATATAAATCGATAATGTGAAAAATCAAAGGCATATGACCCTTGTCCTAAACTGTGTAACTAATTTAATTAATTTCGGCCGCAATTTGGCATAATATTATTAAAATTAAGTTTGTACATGCCACTGACATTATGATCTGCTATTGACTTACCCTAAACATTGTTTTATATTATGTACTAGCTGTTCCGCGCGGCTTCGCTCCCGTAGCATAATGTTATATAGCCTATGTTATTCGTGGTTAATGTAGCTTTCGAATAGCGAAAGAATCCGATTTAAGATGAAAGAAGAAAATTTAAAATCGGTCCAGTAGGTTTTGATCCTATTCTTTACAAACAAACAAAGTTTTCCTTTTTATAAAATTAGCGTAGATACATCGTACAGATTAATGTTTTCAATAGATATTTTTTCCACAAGTATGTAAATTTACTTGTGGATAAAATATAGAAGGTATAGTTACTACATATTTTCCACTGTGATACTATCAATATTGTCTTGTCTTTTTCTTCTTGTCATACTTAGTTCCTCGAGACCAACAAAGCACCTGCGGCCTAAAGGGTAGTACAATGGTTTGCGCCATCATAATAAATACATTCAAACATCGCGAGGTTTCCTTGTTTTCTCAGACAATACATGCATAATATGGGATACAAAAATAGATAAAAAAGAAAATCTGGGCAAGAAATGTTCGGCCTTTATTTATTAATACCGCCGTTCGCGAAATAAAAACATATCCGTTCAGAATCCCGAATATGCTGATGTAGCGTTTGAGGAACAGAGGAACGGCAAATGATATTATTTCATGAATCCTATTTTGTTTTTTCATGGTTATCGATACGCGACTGGTTCATTCAGATTTTGCGTTAACGATTTGCTTTGCGCGGGATATGTGTATTGAATTGGTTTCGCCCGGCTTAATAAGGCTATTATTTTTGTGTTTGCGATTTTTTCGACAATTTTAAGGGATTGATATGTAAAGAATTAAAATGACAGAATATTAAAAGGTACTAGTTTTCCGCCCGCGGCCTTATATTTATCTAGTTTTAAAAAGTGATTTTCAAAGTAGAAGTGAAGTGAGCTTTCAATCTATGAAGAAAAAGACTGTCACCTTCGTTACTTATTGCATATTTATTTCTTAATCAGTCGCGTTAGTTAACTAGATGGTACATCTACCCACCACTATGTCTTTTTCAAGTAAATGTAGGCTATAATTTGACCCTAATAACAATTTATTACCATACAATATTTCGTCAAAATCCATTCAACAGTTTTCATCTGATTGAAGATATCAAACAGACTAACCGTAACATTAAACAAACAAACAAACAAACAAACAAAACAAACAAGTAACATTAATTTGGCTTTTATTCTTAATAAAAAGTCTCCCTAACAACGTCATAAATGTGACCGAGCCACGTGAGACAGATAACTTCATATTTATAACATTATGTACAAACCGTTTATTTGATGAATGCATGGTTAGTAACACAACATACAAAGCATATTAGTTTACAAGTGTTTATGCGGAAGTACGTGGAGTTGCGAAACCGCGCCGTGAGAAGATATACTGACTTCTGACGTTATATATTATCTTACGTAATATTAACTGTAAAGTAGGAAGGAATTCTCGTCTTAAAATATGTAAGAAACACTTTGAAGACGTCTACTCTCGTCCCGGTTTTGCTCCATTGTCTAAGGATGACGAAATAATTAAATATAATTTAATACTTTACGCTAACAAGAAAATTCGATACAGCACTAACTAGTGCCTCGCTCCGAGCTCCTCGCATTGTAAAATATAAATCAAGACCTTTCATTATATAAAAATATATACCCTATACTCTTTATTCATATGGAAATCGCCTAATTGATCTTCATAACCCCCTAACCAATTTCGCTCATCTTAAATTAAACATTTTTTTATCTATTTGCCAAAAAAAATTATCACGATCGAATAAATAATATTCCAGGCATAGTTAGACAAATATATTGGACCCCACCTAAATTTTAATAAGATCAGATTTACGATACTCTAGTTAACGTGGGATAACTTATTAACCGGCTTAAAAAAAAGGAGGGGGTTCTCAATTCGACCGTATTTTATAAATTTTTTATGTATGTTTCCGCGTTTGTGGACCGATTTGGAAAATTATTTTTGTATTTGAAAGGAGTGTCAGTGTGGTCCCATATGAATTAGTTTCAAGTCTGAACATGCATGTGGAAGATATTCCAGGGTACTCTTCGAAAATCATTAGAATAAGCTTTGCGGTTAACGTTTAATGATGTATAATACCCATTAAACTCTAACTCTAAGACTGAATTGTGACTTGGTGACGTACACCTCAGGACATACCGGACCCACAGGCCATTAAAAGGGAAAAATAATAAATTTTTGCCAAAAATAGAACCGACTTCCTCACTCTAAAAAGCAGAAAATAACTTTTATTTTATTTTTGTTGAAATCTATACAAAGTCGGTGCCTTTATCTATTTTCAATTTAACATTTTACGTTATTATTCATACTTACATACAATGTACAAACACACTCGCTCGGTCATCTCGACTCTGAAACTTCTTTTCACTGGATCAATAATATTATAATTTTATGTCATAATAAATTACAATTATCATAATCGAAATCGGTATAGGTTGTGGTTGAAATATGAGTTTACTAAATTGTCAATGGACAATTTACTTAATTACCGTGACAACTGTTTGTAACAAAATGTTGTAACTTCCTTAAACCCTTAAATTGTGTAGCAAATTTTTAATTTCGCTTTTCAACCGATGCTTGAGTTTTTGAAACGAGTAAAAGCAGAATTTTTGGGTTGGTATACCTTAAGATTATAATAATATGCGTATACGTAATTGCAACGTTAGTTCGTATAGTTTTTAAATGTTAGCATTATCATTCATAATAAGGTGTACAATGTATAGCTCTTTGCCTTAATTCCATTAGCGGCTTAGTCCTTCTAAGAAACAGAGTGCACCTGGATTATATTTTTAATTAAAGAACCCACGCTTCATAAGATCACTTTTGCTATTACATTTATATGTATAGCAAAAGTGATCTTATTATATTAATTAGTCATAATCATTAAATGTACAGAAATTATCTGGTTACTATTATAATAATAAAGTACATTTAATGTCTTTTTTTAAATAATTGCTATGCAATATGGATGGATTGATGATTCAAAAAACAATATTAGTTTTTTTCCAGTTTGTGTTTGTATGTTCGTGAATCACGTAAAATTACGATTTACACACAACTTTATTTGGTCATAGACTAATATCGGGATCCGCTTGTAGCTTAATTTTATTTGAAAAATACGTTTTATAGGCTTTTCATAATGTAGCCGGAGCCTATAAAATTAAGAATATTTAATTAATAATATAATTTAATTAATTAAATCATTAGATAGGTCTTTAAAAATAAAACAGACGTTTGTAAATAGATATGTTGCTAAAATAAAAAGTTGAGATATATTGCAGTCTACGCGAGCGACGCCGCGAGCGGAAAGCTAGTTACGAATACAATAATACTAGAACTTTATTATCAATGCAGTCGAACGGGTTTGATTATGCAAACTCATTTCAACTTTAAACATATTTCACGACAGTACGAGGCAAGTTGTACAAATGTGCAAATCATACGGTATCGTGATTTTGCATTTTCAATTTTCTAAAGCAAACAAGCCCTCTTCGTCTACAGATAATTCAGTATATTTTATTGTATTTTAAGGCAATGTGAGTGGAAGTATACTTTAAGACGATTTTGTTTTCGTATTTTACAATATTTGTCATGAAAAGATAGATATATAAGATTCAACGACGTGCAAACGATGGCGTTATGTGTAGTTAAATTTTCGACCTTAGACTCAGTGCTAAAAAGTTTTACAAAAAAAAAATAGTATTTTAGCGCGATAGATCGCGGTGTGCATCCTGGATATAGATGTCAGACATCTACCTTTCAACTACATTAAGATCCAAATTATTTAAAAAAATATATGATAGGTTAACTATTTTTTCAAGCCATTACTGTTTTTTTAGTTTGAAAGTCTTATTCTCTCTTAAGACTGTCAAAGTACTTGCTACCTATTAATGCAGCTTTTAACCAACTGTCAAGGTTTCTTCAGCCGTAAAAATAAACAAATTTAAATAAAACAGTAGTATATTTTTCTGACACTTAATAATTCATACAAAGTAACATTTTGACTCCTTTCCTAAAACTAAGTGTAAGATCGGTGCCTTAAATAGGTAACTAAATAATAATGTATCTCTGATGGATATCGGTCATGGTAGCCAATCGCAACAGAGATCAGTTAAGTATGCAAGAGATATTATAGTGCACTAGTTTGTGGCAAACACAGGTGCACTCTCTATTTCTTCACTGTGTAAATGCAATTAAATACAAGGGTATTTAGTTGCCTTCTGAGAGTGAAGAGTTGGGGCCTGGTGTCCTTTAGTACAGACTAGAGACCCCATTCTTCACAGCAAGAAACCATTACAAAGCGAAGTACTGCGAATTTAGCTGTATATAGCATACTACTGACCCCGTTCGAGTACCGAGTCAATTTAAAAACCTCTTGATTCCTGTCTAAGTCACGAACATAGAAATATTTAACAAGTAAAAGTCACGCTTCAATTCCTTTCCGTGATCTAAAAATACCATCAATGATTTATGGGTATTTATTCTCATATCCATCTAATTATATAATATGGCATTATCATAAACTAGTTCAAAGTAATTTATCTTCTTCTTTTCGGGGAGGATATTTGAATTATTCATCAGTATGAATACCTTATCAGGACTTTATTCAAATACTAAACACATTTCATATTTATGTTAATTTAATGTTTAATAATCGACGTAAAAACGCTACCTTTCGTTCCGACATTAATTAGTGAAATTATTTCGCTTTGTAAAAAAAATTAGCCAAGAAATAAGTAAGGAAATATTTTTTGAGTCCTTTATCTTATGATCTCTCGTAATATATTGTTAGATGAATGATATTAATGAATTCTTCACTTTGTACCAAATCTTAAAGCTAATTCTTCATGATTCCAAAGAACATCTGTTACACATGTATTATTCGTGGAATTTGGTTATTAGTAATAAATAAATCGGTTTTGCTTCTGTATAGATTTAGAAGAAACTAATATAAGTAAATAAATGCTTGAATCTAAGAAGTTTAACTGTTTCATAATCAATGAAGTAAACTTTCTAAGAAGTAGAGTGTAAATAACAGCAATGCAACTTGATATTTTTTCCTAGAAAAGCCTTCTTAAATAGTACTTCCAAAATTCTAAGAAATAGAGGAATATTCTTAGGAGCGAATTCCTATTCCATTTTTGTTCTTGTGGTAATTAAAACGTAGATAAAATCTTATAGAAATTATAAAGGAATTGGAAATATAGCTATGTAATAACGAAACGCCACTTAAGATCCATAAATCAAATTACATACATAGTTGTAACATGCTTTAGGTCTAAGTAAAGCGTGTGTATTTATATTGTGAATTTTAATTATTTTATTTGTGCCTTAAATACTGATTTTATGTACGATTGTATTATATAAAAGTGAAGCTAAGCTTTGCACGATTGGGCCGATTCCTCTCCCATCCAATTTTACGCTGTTCCAATTTCCCATAATTTATCCTATCCTTATCCCCTCCCCTTCCTGCACGACAAGGCATCTCTTACACTTTGATGTTGTAGATGTTCGTGGGCTGCGGTCAGTCACTGAACATCAGGTGAACCGCATGCTTCGCTTGCCTGCTGTAACATAAAAGTTATATGAATTAAAACCAATGTATCGTAGAAGTAATCGATTCATAGCATGATGTACCTTCTATCTAGTCTTGATGATCTAATTGTTAATTTCCCCGAGGTTGTATTGTTAAGCGGTGTTTATTTGCCAACAAAGGAAACTCGTGGTACAAAGACATTATTTATTTTACAGTATTCGATTATCTCGCTTTGCTGATCATCAAGTGATTATAAAGCAAGCTTATTGAAGCAAGTCCAGGGGAGGATTATGAAATTGGGGGGCCAATTTGGGGAAATTGTTATTTTATAAGATAAATTAACAATATTCTGTTACTGTTTTTTGACTAACCTGTCCTAAATTAAGCTATAAAACATATAGTTCTTTTAAAACGTTAGGTATATGATAGTTGTTTTAAACATAATGCGTCTCGTCGTTTTTTTAATACTAAATAACTTCCCAAAATTATTATTGACAAAACTCCTTGGGTGTCCGAATAAATTATTCCTTCATAGGATGTTAAATATCTTCTTATTCTCAATATAAATAAGAAAGTGACATTGAAAAGAAAAAGTTATACTTTTAGATAAAAGTCAAGGGGTTCGTTCATTCTACAGAGAATTGGGTTACAGTTCATAAAGCCCATAATATGTACATATATCCCAACTCTACATGAATTCATAATTAGTATATTGTTTCAAATATTACACTAGTATACTAGGTTACGTGCATAATATTATATTTGTATGGCAAAATCTGTGAGCACCCGTGAAATTAGTTCAATTGTACAGTGAGATCTACGTGATTACAAGAGCTTAATTACACGACCGTCTAAAACATTTGGCGCTTTTGTTAAATGTGCTAAATTATAAATTGCGATTATGTTACATGAATGCAGAATAACAGGAAGGATCTCGTAGCAATTTATGGCTATCTTCAACAAGATTTAAAGAAGCTCATTGTGTGGGGCCTCGGATTGCAGAACATCAAGTCCATATGTATGTCCGACCCTGGAAAATTTAGACGCTAATTGCACTTTCTAATGTATGGCTCTGCAAGAAGCTGTTAGCACCCGGGAAATTAGTTCAATTGTAGTGTGAGACCTACTGGGCCAAAATTATAGGAGAATAATTACACGACTGCCCCAAACATTCGACGCCATTGTTAAATTTCTCGAATAATAAATCGCGATTACGTTACATGAATGCGGAATAAGAGGAAGGATCTCGAAGTAATGTAAGAGTAATTAATAATACAAATCGTCGGCTTATATGACCATCTCCAACAGGATTAAAAGAGGCCCCAAATTTTCTGTGGCCTCGGATTGCAGTTCTTAAGGCCATAATATCTATAGTATTATATTATCTGTGATAATATGTATTCCCGTTTCTGGCAAACTTATAGGTGAATTATCACACTGATGATAAGTGTACTTTCTGATGTAGGTATAGCTCTGCAAAAAAGCCGTTACACCCAGGAAATTATTTCAATTGCAGTGTAAGATATACAACTGAGCCGTTAATAAGAGAAATTAATTATTCCACCGTCCCAAACATTTGGCGCTTTTGTTATGTTTCCCAAAATATAAATTGCGATTACGTTACATGAATGCGGAATAGGAGGAAGGATCTCGAGGTTATGTGGGGATAATTAGTAAAACAAATCGTCGCCTTTTATCTTCAATAAGATTTAAAGCGGCTAATTGTCTGGGACATATGGACTTTAGAACTGCAATCCGAGACGTATTGCAGTTCTAAAGTCCATATTTTTCAAACTATAAATTGCAAATTGCGTTACATAAATGTGGAATGTGAAATTTTAAAGTTATGTGGAAATAATTAACAAAAGAATCGTCGTCACATCTTTCAATTTACGATGTGGTTGTCTAAAACAGAAGAATTTTAATCGTCTGGAGCCTCGGGTTACAATTCATAAAGTCTAATATTATGTACGTCTACCTTGGACAAATTTATAGATAGCATTTTGAGGCTAAGTGTTCTTACTAATATAATATGTATGGCTTTGCAAGAAGCCGTTAGCATTTGTCAAATTAGTCTAATTGTAGTGCGAGATCTGAAACAGAGTCGTTATTACAAGAGTTAAATTACACGACCATCCCAAACTTTTGACGCTTTCGTTATATGCGCTAAATTAATTGGAGAATCTTTCATTCTGTTCACGTCAGGTAAATCCGGAATAGCGTAGTCTAAAGGAAAACATTTATGTGACGTGGATACTGCGCAGGAAGTTTTACTAGAATTTGTTGTTTTGACGACGGTAAGCGTGTTAAGGAAACAAATTGGTTTTATTTAGAACTAGCTTTCCGCCCGCGGCTTCGTCCGCGTGGACTACAAATTTCTGTACTTTGTGGATTTTCGAAGTAGAGGTGGTATGACAATTTTTAAGATTTAGAAACGTACGTTTGTAAAAATATATCTCGTAAAAGGTTTAAGTTCGAAGTATATCCTACATTAAATATAACAAAAGTGTCACTGTTCAGTTTTATATAATTCTAATAATTGTATTTTAATTTTTTTGAAACATATTTACATTTTGGAAATCTGTCGTGTACTCTCAGGATAAATGAGTTGATGTTTCCATGGATTTAACACATATTTGCTTATGGACGCAAATAATATCTTCTGCATGTTGGTTAGTCTTTGTTGTGATTAGCCGCCATGATCGTAATCTACTTTCGAGATCAAGAGAAGGCTACATTTATCAATAAAAAGTGCTTTAAATAACGCTTAAAAGATTAAATTTAACGTACCTCGCATTGATGATGTGTTTTGATGGATCACTTTGAACCTCATATCTTTTTTATTTGTTAACCGATTTGAATGAAATAAACACTTAAACCTCCGGGGGGCTAGCCGTAATACACTATCGAAAACCGTATTTAAATCGGTTAAGCCGTTTCGAAGTTGACTGCGTACAAACGCCTGACAAACAGACAAACAGACAAACCGACAAACAGACAAACAGACAAAAATTCTAAAAATCATTGTTTTGAGTTTAGAATCATGAATGAAACATGAAACACTATTTTTTTCTTGAAAATATTAAATGTACAGACACGGCTAGTCTACGATTTTATTATATGTATAGATAATCTACCGTTCGGGAGAGTTCGTATTTCCTTTTGTTTTATTTTGCCATTATTAATTTACTATTAAAAGGCGGCAACAGTTTATAAGCTTATGAGGGGTGATTGCTTACAAGATGTGTCATCAGATTGTCTGACCGCTCTCGAATAGAAAAAAAGACCTACAATAAAATTCAAGCAAGTGAAATACTTTGAAATACGTAATTAATTAAGATCGGTATATCAAAGTGTTCGAAGGAAGAAAACGATAAGTATTTGAAAACTCGCCTCGCCTCACTTTAATTGCAGAACCGTCCAGAAGAGAGAAATATTTTATTTATAATGAGTACTCTGATTGTTTCTTAGTAAATTTCTATGTAACAAGAAAAAATATCGGAAATTTATTGTGATAGAGTTTTTCTTTTTACAGTTATAATGACCTGATTGAGAAAATAAATAATTGTTTCTTGGTCCTTATTTCTTTTTAATTTGAAATAGATGTAGTTATTTTATGTTTTCAAGCCAATAAATCAATATTTTATATGGATAGAAGTAGATATACTATTCGTGTTTTAAGAATTATAGATTGTTTTTATAGAAATATAATATTCAATTATTACTCAGTTTAAATGGCATTAGTAGGTTAAAATAAGTTTAACGTCATTTCAAAATTTAATAAAATACATATAAAAATTGATTATTAATTTTATCTTTAAAATTCGTTTAATATCAAAATAATTCAGCATAGGATTTCATTTATATCTACTGGGAAATCAAACATACAGCCGAGTACATTTCGAATAGAAAATCGTAAAGGAACGATTATTATCTTCATCGCAACATTCTGATATCACTGAGATATCGCTTTGAACTAATAATGGAGTTGAATAAAAATGTTTTTCTGAATTCTATTTGATCCTTGTATGGATCATTAATTAAAGCTTATTTATCAGGGTATTGCTCAATTATTGGTTGAATACAGGATATTTTTAGATTTTGATTGAATTGTAACTATATATACTTTATACTTTGTATTGATACTTCTTGATGGAATTGCAAATCACTTTTATTTATAGACAAACACATCTTTGTAATCAATTTGTCAATCACTTTAATTGTAAAAAGCGTTAATATAATAGAATTGAAAGTATAAAAATGTGTTTGTATTTAAATAAAATGTAACTATATAATTCGTAAAATATAATTTGATCTGTGTGACAGCTGTCAGCTTTCATCTTTTTTACGTCTATGTATTCTACAAATTACCAACTAGTAATGGCCGATGAATCATAATATTTGGATGTTCAGACGTTTGGGTACTTGTACACACAAAGACACAAATATTACCACGCCTTAACTACCTTACAAATTTTAATACACAGATAGGCTATTAGCTGAATTACTATTATAGTTTTTGAGTAAAATGTCATCCATAAACTATGAAATTTAGGCGGGGATTACAAACGTATGTTTAAGTATGCCTTTAGTTATCAAGTTTCCTATATAAACTTGTACTATAGGTCTGCTTAGTTCAGGACTAAATGGCATAGTGTTATATTAATATTTATTTATAAGTAAAATGTTGGTAGCCTTTATTTAACGTTTTAACGCCCGATATGGTTTTATATCTCCCGACAAAATAAAAGAATGAAACGCCGCGACGGGCAATTTTATCATCACAACGCGCGACATTACAAACTGTAGTGAAAATATAGATTTATATTTTTATTTAAATGCTAACAGTTTGCAATATTGATGTTGAATAACTATCAAATATTATTTTCTTATGTTCATTTCAACGCGAGTACTTTACATATTAAATAAAATACTTTTAAAAGGATTTTAAACGCGTTTTAATATACATTGTTTCGCTGTAAAGTGCTCTAAACATCTGTTTAATAATAATGTAAAATATTATATAATAAACCCCGTTTAAAATCCTTTAAAAAGTATTTTAATTAACTATCATATAATTTATTGATGAGTTACATTTGGCGTTGCGTTTGTCAAAGTATCCAATTTTTTAAATATCAGGGTTATTCGCTAGGTGCAAAGTAGGTGGTGGGAGAACCTGAATCGACCGCAGCGCTCACCGTGGCTAAAAAAGGAACTTACCCCAGACGATTTGTCACTTTTTACCTTTATTACCGATACGCGCGTGCTTTTAAAAATAAATAAACATGTTTATAAAATCATAAAAACATGCTTATAAAAGCATGTTTATTTATATTTAAAAGTTCGCGTTTATAATAATATAAACTAGCTTTCCGCCTGAGGCTTAGGCCGCGTGGAATACAAAATTCTGTACTTGGTGGTATGACAATTTATATGATTTAGAAACGTTTTTCTGTAAATATATCTTGTCAACACTTAATTTTTGAAAAAAACCCCATTAATAAACTTCTACTTTTATTTTTAAAGAACTATCCAATAATTGCGATTTAATAACTGTTTTTTTTAAGTCCAAATTATATCCTTGATGAAATATATCAAAAGTGTCACTGTTCATGTTTATATAATTCCAATAATTCTATTTTAAATATTAATATACTCTCAGAATGAAAGAGACTTGTATGTTTTCACGCATTTAACGCATATTTACTTATAAACGCAAATAATAACTTCTGCATGTTGGTTAGTCTTTATTGTGATTGACCACCATGACGGTAATCTACTCTGGAAATCAAGTGAAGGCAAAATTTTTATTAGAAAGCATTATGCAAACAATATTTAAAAAGATTCAACTTAATTTACCTACGCGCATTGATATTTTTTGATGAATCGCTTTGAACCCTCATATCTTTTTTGTTTGTAAACCGATTTGAATGAAATAAACACTAGAAAGTCTGCGAGGCGTGTTGTAATTTATTATCGAAAACCGCATTTAAATCGGTTAAAGTTTTATTTACTTACTTTCTGTGAAGTCCGCCATGAGAAAGCCCATCTATACTATTAAACTTTATTGATTGTGGCATGTATGTATGTAAAAAAAAGATAAATATTACTACTGATGGTATAGATATAGGTAGAGAACTAATAAAGTAGGATGTACCATTAGAAATAACTGTTTGTTTATTATTTTTCGTAATGACGGTCCGCTGATATTGCAACCGCTAGTTGGCGTTATCATCGCGCACCTTGCCAATATTCACATTTGTAGGGTTGCAACCTCTTTTAATGTTCTGTGGTTGCAACCTTGACCCGCACTCGCGATCTTGTAAAAAGGTGCATATGGTTATAATTTATTGTTTTCTCAAGAAAAATTAACATTTTTCATTGCAAATTGGTCTCTACAACTTTGGTCCTGTAAGTTTTAGTCGTACATACAAAAATAACATAGTAAACAACGAAAGTCGGTCACAATTTTTGGCAAATTTTCTTTTTGCGGGAGAGAATATAATATTCAAAAAAGCTGGAAGTAGTAGTATATAATTTTTATGTATATAAGATATACCTAATGTAGATTCATTATCTATAATGTAAAGATGGAAGATAGTATAGATTTGCAGGCCATCTTAAACCCTTTGTTTTTAATGCAAACACTAATTTAGGTATCACATTAATGGCGCGGTTTGTTCTTGTTGTTTGTTTTCAAATATTCTTTCATTCTATTTTATACCGTTTTCATTGCTGTATTAAAATTTATTTTAGATGTGACAACAATGTTAGCGATGAAAGGTTTTTCATGTAAAGTACAATTATAACAAATGTATTCTTGGGATATTTTGCGGTGTTATGAAAGACCTCTTTGTTATAATAGCAAAAACTAAAATGGGAACAGGACTTATGTATATAAAATTTTACTTCACTAAGAACAAAATATAAAATAAATATAGGTACGAGTGAGTTTTTATCTGTGGTTTCAGAAAGAAACTACCTTGATAAGAGGATTATTGAAAAATTCTGAAATTATTGTGTCAGTTTCGATTTTGTTGAAACGAATTTCTCGTTTCGTTTCGGATTATCTTATAGGTTTATGGATTAACTAGCGTGATTAGTTTCAATATATTATGTTGAGACTACAAAACGAGAAAAATAAACTGATTTATAGCGCCCCGCCGTTTCGCTCACGTAACTTTTGATCCCGTGGCAACTCCGGGATTAAAGGTAGCCTCTATGTTATTGAACCCTTACCTATTTGTATACCAATTTTCATCATAATCAATTTAGTAGTTCTTGCTTGAAAGAGTAACAACTAACAAACATACATATATCCTCACGAACTTTTGCATTGCTAATATTAGTGGGAGTAGGATTTTTTAGCAACTAATATAACTCCAAATGTCATACGACAAGTACGATAAACCAATGCTAATTATTTTGCAGTATAGCTCATATTTTCGCCATAAATACTAATTTCTACAGTTGCACAATTCCTTGAAAACGTATTTCTACATACTCATAAATTAATACATTTCCACGAGAAATCTTTCATCCAATACAGCGAAAAACGTTACAATGGAACACTATTTTCATCATAAGAACAATAATTTAGCTCTGAAACGACATTGTTCGAATTATATAATTTACAGGGTTCCGTGACACAATAGATTAAACATGAAATTGATATACAGTCCTCATTGTGTTGTAAATGCTAGCTCATTACTAAACCGTGGAACCCTTTTTGTGGACATGAATACCACCGTATTTATACAATACGCTATTTTAGTAGCGAAATTCCGACAATATGTTGGAAATGACCTTTCATTATATATTAAAAATTAATGAGCCATGCCTGGACTAATTATCGTGTACAATTATGACGATAATCGTTGTGTGATAGTTAATTGCATCAAGTTAGTGTGCGATATGCGTGTGACTGTATATTTATTAGTGAAAGGCTTTTAAATAATTGATATCGTATACCCCCGACGCAAAAAGACGGCTGTTGTAAGTATGACGTGTGTTTGTCTGTGTGTAGCATGAAAGCTCCCGAACGGATGATTAGAGTGTTCTTAGCTTGCTTTGGTGAGAAAGGAACATTGAAATCCGATTGTCAATGTGTCCTTTTTTATTTCAATATTACAGAAAGAAGTGTTTTGTTATTTGGTGAACGTGTCATGGGCAAATCTTGAATTTGGTCTAATAGCAAAATACATTCGAATTGCGTTATACTTTGAATATGGTGATCTTTCGGTGACCATTGATTTTTGAAACACATAATATAATCAGGTGAAATGCAACTTTTGGCAACG
Source organism: Phoebis sennae (assembly GCA_001586405.1). Taxonomy (NCBI): domain Eukaryota; kingdom Metazoa; phylum Arthropoda; class Insecta; order Lepidoptera; family Pieridae; genus Phoebis; species Phoebis sennae. The sequence continues at coordinate 54,611 of LQNK01003130.1, read as the reverse complement.
ATATTATACAGCATTTTTTAACCAAAAATCATTATTGTAGCAAATAATCACAATGCTATTCACGAAACATTTGTACATTTGATTTCCATATTCCATTTTAATAATTTAAGAATTTCGGGCGCACAGAAGGCTTATCTTTTTTGCTCTTAAAAAAAATTGATCAGCGAACAAACGCGAAATACATGGGTTTCGTTATTTTCTCTAATGCAAAACACGAAGATCCACTTCCTTGTATGTGTTTCAAGCTGAACGAAATTTTATGTCGACGCGAAAGTTGATACAATTTGTTCGGATTTAATGTTTTAAAGTATTCTATCGATCCTTGTTTTACGAAGTGTCACTGTTTTCTTTGATGCTTTGAAAGAGTGAAATCGGTTAATACTTGGAAATTAATATAAGAGTATTGATACCTTATGACATTTTTGTTAATTTTAAAAACTTAACTTGTCTTTTTGGAGAAAAGAGGAGTAAAACTTTCAAATGTTGTTCACACACGTACCAACACTTAATATACATTATATGCTCTATAAATTATTTGATAATTTATGATTGATAATTTGTAATACAAATATTATATTTGATCATAATTTAATGTTTTTCATATACACTGATATAAAATACGTTATTTCTATACCTAAGATACAATTCGAGACAGACCCGAGTAAAAAGCAAAACATTTTATCAAAACAAAAAGTTTCAAGGTACTGTAATCCCCTTCAAAACAAAACAAAAGCGAAGCGATAGTCACATAAATTTCTTTACAGATTCGGTGTTCGGCGTACATATACTCGATCTACTTTAGAAGTCACGAGAGGGTGGCAGAAGAGGAACGACTGCGGACCACCGTCGCTCCCCTGCCGGAGACCAGGGAGGCCATTGTCTTCCCCATACATCGTATATCTGATAACAGTATGTATTTGATTTCGCCCAATTGATTTTAAGTTAGAGGGAACTCTTGAATAGGGACTTAATCGGCATCAAATATATAGCTCTTAACATTATAGAAATCGATACCTGAATTTCCGTTTATAAATTGGCTTTGTACCAGTAAAAGTGTTAAAGCTTGTATATATAATGTGAACTCACAAGCAGAAAATTAGGGAGCCATTATACATAATATATATTGTATAATAATAGTATGTATGTATTGGATTTCGTACAATTTAATCGATTTATTAAAAGTGAAGTATTGGGATGATGCTATTTACATCAATTTTTCTTTAGGGACAAGTACTTAGATAATTAATGTTTGCCAGACCGATACATTTTACTTTTATTTAAAGACAAACACTTCATACTTTCAATTCCACTATATTAACACTTTTTATATTAATGATTTATTTATTTAAGCACGACCGGTTTCGAGACATTTTATTTTTCACGTTTCTACCGGAGATCGCAATCAGACCGTTCGTTTGCAACGCCCTAACAAGTGATTGACTTTTTGTTTGAAGGAAATTCTTGTTGATAGAGTTGGACTATACATTCTTAATTATACTTTATATTTAATGAGGTAACAAATATCTTTTGCCATTTCTAATAGCACCGATCTTTAATGATGCATTAATTTCCTTCAATAGGAATAGAAGTTATGATTGAAAATTACATAATAAAATTCTTGTTTAATTTGGGTTATCAAAATCGATTGACTTAGCATATTCATATAATATCATCTTTTTTTAAAATAAATGTCATAGACAATGAATGATCAGATATAGGAAAAATAAGTTTAAAGACAGGTTGACAGTTATTCCGCCAATTGAGTCGTATCCGATTTCGCAACGCCAATTAGATTGATATTTTTCTCATTACTTACAAGGACTTTTGTATTCAATGCAAGTCACGTATCATTGTCCAACATTATCAATACAATATGCTTTCAATGGAAATGAACAGAAATAGAACGAAACTTTATAGGAATTAATATAATAATATGAATTTCCTTTGATAAGTGTGTAATTTGTATGTAGGAAGAAATAATGAAAAAGTTAGAAACTTTTATTTATTTTTAATTCCGTGTTGGTAAAGAATTTGTGTTCTATTTTGAAATGAATTAATGAAGTATATTTATCTGTTTCTAATGTCTTTTTAAAAAGTATACTAACTGACGCTTCATACATCAAAAGTACTACCTTGTTATAAACAAAGAAATTATACAAACATTAACAAATATAATCAAATTAAAATTTTCATACATATCGAGATCTAGAAAACTAATTATATCATGATACTTTACACGAATTTCCTGGTAATGTTTTGGATACATTAATATTTGTTTTGATACCAAAAGAAGAAAAAATCAAGAATTCAAGCGGGGCATAGAGAGAATATTTTATACGGTTTTCTGCAGAATTATTAAATTCCAAGGACGGGTATTTATCATATGACAGGGATCTACAGTCATAATATAAAAGTACAGGTTAAAAGAATTAAAAGTATACTATCTTAAGTCATATCATCAGACGAATGTAGTTATAAATTATTAACAGACAGAGAATTTCTGAATCCATGTTGAGTATATTGTTATACCTATAAATAAACATGTTCCCATAAAACTTCCTATTTACAAACCTAGTATATATATAGTAATATTGATGAAAACTAACAAGGTTAATGGATGGAAGTTAACTAATTCGGGGTTAATTTGTAGTTAACTTGGGGTTGCTCTTTTCCGTATAATTTCCCTTTGTTTGAAGTATTGATTCAAGGACAGCTATGCTTATAATAATAAATTCTCTCAGGTCACATTTACCCAGTAGTAATTCTGCTGAGTGCTGCGTCTTTGTACCAAAGTATAACAGCCTTATTACGTATATTTCTCTCCTATCTCTTTGTATTTGATTCTTTTTGTTTTTCTTGTTAAAGGCAAAGCCATCAAAGATGAGTCTTTTACTCAGCATAATATTGTATTCGTAAAGATCTTTCCCAAGTTTGTTCGCAAAGTCTCCTCAGTGGTTACAAAGTTACATTGACTGCTTCGTTAGTCCAGCATCCATTTTTGACTACAGATCAAGGGTTCAGATCTCGGATGGCACCAAAAAATGTAATTGGATTTTTTTCTGAGATTATACATCAGTCCTGCACCTGATATCTCTCCACGAGTGTCGGACTTCCGTCCCCTCAATAAGTGAGAGTGAGGAAATAGAGAGTGCGCCTGTGTTTGCTCACATACTTGTGTACTGTAATATATTCTGCGCAGTTGATTAGTCTCTGTTGAGATTGGCCGCCGTTGCCAAAATCCGGTTAGTAAGGACGTTTTTTATGTAAATAATGTCGAAGTCAAGCACGTTATGTGCTAGCAAACGAGCTTGTTTGTAATAATGAAATTATGAAACTAGTCAAAAGCAAATTTCACGAATCGATATACGTAATTGGGCTTTATCAATTTACTGCTTTATTCGGTTCAAGAGTTAGAGACAACAGAAATAAATCGCATTGCTTTGAGTGGGACCGAATTTATACGACAACCAATATGAATGCACAAAGGCTTAGTTGAAATTCTTGGTTTGTTTTCATCAGATCTCGACTCGTGAGTCAATGAGAATAAATATGTAAACATCCGAACACAACGGAAAAGAAAGGAGACGTTCTCTAATAACAATTATTTGATGATCAATTTGAGAAGTTAATTGCAATATTCGACATTAAATATACAATGTACCCAGTGTTTTAAGGGTAGATAACGACACATGCACTAGGACAGGGATGTCGAAATTGTTCGTATCAACGCAACGTGACCTTTCTAATAGTCATAACCAACAAAATAATTACATTTTATGTTTATTGGGTAATCAAAAAAGAAAAAACTATCAACTCAAGCATAAGACCGCTTGAATTCGATTTTCATAAAATTTCGAGTGCTTTTTTTCTTTGTCCCTGATAGATTTTATTACGTGCCTAAATGATTGGGTCACGTTGCGTTGACACTAGGTAATAAGCATTTGTCAAAGATCTTGAATGTTAAAGATACACATAGGCAAATTAAAGACACGAAAAAAACAAAATTGCAAACTGCAACGTCAAAATCTTATTTACGTTATAAAAGTATATTAAATGGGATTATTTCTTCTAGTAACATAACATTAAGGCACAGAATATGACGCTATAAGCTACTTTAATTATTTCATTAATTTTAATCTATAGATTACTACAAAAAATGCACAAATTAACCACCACGTAAAATATATCGGGTTACTAAAGGTTCTTACTTGAAGATGACAATGACTTCCATGTAAATTCACTGTCTCTTTCTCTCTTAGGTGGTTTGCATTTAACTAAATTTTCTCACTTCCACGCTATGTGTATCTTTCTGCGTAGCAATAATATTCAAGATCTTTGGTAATTGTTACAATGACATGAACTAATTGTCATAATTCCTTGACATAATGTATTCCAATCTATATATATATTGATATTTGATTATTGCCTTCAGTTTTGAATATTAGATCCGTTTATTAGCTCGTTACATAATTGCTCGGCAATGCGAATAATATGCAATTGCATAAGCATACAATCTATGCATGCTTAATGGAGGGAACTTGATTATTCAGTCATAATGGAACACCCGACTTCGCTCAGGTCAAAGGTCATGAAATGTTTTGTGATAGGACCTAATTTAGGAAAGGTCATTTCATTAACCTCGCACCGCCTTTGTAGCAAAACGAATCGTTGATGTAGTAACAATCGATAGAATATCACACAAATAATATAAACCGCGGGATCAGCAAGGTTGTTACAAATAAATGCTTCACCTCGTTAAAATATGGCTAGGTACAAGGGTCACACTCCATCGGAATCACTCGAAACATGTCGACCGCAAGCGACATCGGTTTGACATATGCGCCTGTCAACTTCTGAGTGCAAAACTTTAACGGCCTTATTCATAAAAACATAAAGCACTGATAATGCTTGGCATCCACAGGCCGGCGTACGTATCGGATTCATTTATTTGCAGAAAAATATTATGTGATGAACATTGTAATTTTCTAATGTCTGGGTGTTTATCTATCTAATGTATGTATAGTATGTAAGTATTTACAAAAAAAAGTTCTAGTTTTTATAGTACAAGCTTTGCTTAGTTTCGGACTGGATGGCGTTGTGTTAAATGTCCAGGAATATATTTTGTTTTTATTTTTTATTTTTTAGAAAATGCAATCCGTGCGATGTTGATCAGTAGACGTATTAGTGTGACATTCAAGGAAGGATATAACGATTCGTGAAAATCGATTATTAATCGAAATCGAAATTCGTAACATGCGTCCGATGCGAATGATTCTGAGCTGTGGACGCCTATTTATATCAGAGCTATAACTTTTTATGAGTAAGACCGTAAGTATTTAAGCTATTTCTTAAGAAACTTGTAGTATATTTGCTACAATAAATCAAATAGCCACTTACGAGTCATTATTGCTATAGTTTTGTGTGCATAAACAAAAGTTAACAATCCTAGCGCGACCGCCGAGCGTAGATTTTGTAACCACACAATCTGATTAAAAGTTCTTAAATCACTAAACTAAACTACCCCTGCCAAATTTCATATTCATAGGTCAAGTAGTTTTTGAGATTTCGTCATAAGTTAGAGCGGGACACGATGCGTTGCGTCGCGGCGTCGCAAAGATTTCACCGTGATGGCGGGCACACGAACGGTGCGGCGCCGCAACGTTGTGTCGTAGCGGTGACGCGGGTGTCCTAGAAACGTTGGACAGTCTGCAACTAAGCGTAAGCGTAATGTATAAGTAATAATAATAATGCCTCCCCGACCAGCAGCGGTCATGGTGGTCAATCTCAACTTATAGTGCTCTAATTCTCGCGAGAGTTAGAAATTATAGTGTACAAGTATGTGCGCAAACGCAGGTGCTATATTACTTCACTCTCATAATCCGATGGGTCGGCAGACCGACATGACCGGAGAGAGATCAGGCTCAGGTCGGTCCTGCTCTTCAAGCGCTCTCCGCGGCACGGGGGTGTTCCATCACCACCAACTTGCAGACTTAGGGCTGCTATTGAGACTTTATTAGAAAATCTTAATAACAATTTTTTATGGCCGCACTCAGGAATCGACCCCGAGGCCTCTCAATCTGTAGTCAAAGATACAACCACTAGACCAACGAGGCAGTCAATCGTAACGTATGTACCACTCACAACCTTGTCTCGGTGGTTGCTAACAAACTTTTCTTGTACGAACAGTGGGTGAACAAGGAAAATACTGGTTTATTTGATAATATACCCGCAAAGTTTTGTTACGCTTATAGTACCTACTACGTTTATAGATACTTTCTCTTGTAATTGGTTTGCCCTTTTTTCATGATATATAATGCTTTCTTTCTTTCCTTACTTTAGTATTATAAATGTGAAAGTAACTCTGTCGGTCTGTTTGTTTGTCACTTTTGCACGCCTCAATCACTGCACCGATGTGGATTAAATTTTGTACAAAGATAGTTTGAAACCCGGGAAAGGACATAGGATAGTTTTTTTACCGGAAATCCCATGGGATTTTAATAGTTCTTAAATTTAGTAAATTTTATACCTTTAAATTTAAATTATTATCTAACCTATAATTTTGATTATTTTAGTGAAATCTGTTGTGTCCATTATTAAAAATACTATAATAAAATTTTTTTTAATCTCCATTGTACACTGTGTAAATCTTCGTAAGGTTTAATTATGATTAAACGTGGAATAAAAATATTATTATGACTTTAATTGCAAGACGATTTAAAGCATGGCGTTTAGTACAAAGGTTGGCCTGATTTGAAGTCATAAAAGTAAATGTACATTACGAAGTGGTTTAAAGTCACGTACGTAAGTAACGTGTGAAAACGGACGAATACTACTAATTGACGTTTTATACTTTTTTTTTTGTATTCTCTAAATTTTTTTTAATGTGTGGTTCAATAACATACATATCCGTTCTTAAAACTACATCAACACCATTCAGTAGTTTTTTCGACACACAAAAAGCATTTTTTTTATTTTAAGTACTTTTGTTTTTTATTTTTAGTTGTTGTAGCGGCAATGGATAATACATAATTTGTGAAAATTTCAGCTTTTTAGCTATCACAGTTTAAGAGATACGGCCTGGTGAGATAGCGGAAGCTTAGTAATAGCGTCCCGATTTTATATTTTAGGCACGGAATCCTTAAATTAAATTTTTATTTTATTATGTCTTTCTTTAAGTTTTTTCTAAATCTTCTACAGAAAAGGATAGGAAGTATTCCGTTACGGGGCGTAACAAATAAAAAAATAGTCGTTTCACTCACTGATATCACCGCCATAATGGCCTCAATGTTTAACGTACAACTAAATAAATGAGTTAATATTTAGATTTTTCTCTTTTGCTTCTTATTCTAAATTATTTATATTACATCTAACTATACATATAATATTCTTATATAAGACTTATATCCTTGACTGCTTGAATCGCTATATCTATTATTATTATTTTCTATTTAATCATAATTTCTATTCACGACTGATTCTTAAAAGTTAAATATACATGCCACTGTAAACCAGTTTTGTGATTGTAATGTCACAAATATCCTGAAGGGTATCCTTTTTGGGCACACACCGCAACCTCCACAATTAATGAAGTTTTAAAGTTTATAATTATGTACCTACTAGCCGCGCCCCGCTGATGCCGTGGCAACTGCGTGATTAAAAGTAGCCTATATGTTATTCTGAACCCTTATCTATATGTATACCAAGGTTCGTCATAATTGGTTCTGTAGTTTTTGCGTGAAAGAGTAACAGAAAATCTGCTCTATATATCCTAGAATATCCTAGAATACATCTGTGGTGTCACGTGACGTCACAATGCCTAAATCGCGATGTCGAAGTGTTTTCGCCGCTTAGCATATATACAACTTCCAAACATCAATCCTCGGGGCCTAACGGCCGGCCAGTCCCGTGGTTCGGACTGGTCGAGGATCCTCCCTTTTCGTTGGAGGAATAATACCATTCTCCACACATCCTCACAAACTTTCGCATTTATAATCTTAGGTAGGACTACAATGATTTGTCATTGTGTAATTGTTGTTATTGTGTGTGTCAAAAGAAATGTGTTTTTCTTTCTTTCTCTCTTTAAATAGTTCGAGGCATGAACTTGAACAACGACTGTTGCAGCTGCATTATTCGGTCGAGACAACACCTGATTTTTATGACACTGACATTATTTTTTAGAACAGGACAGGAGCCTGTATTCCCATACCATTCCTGGCATGGGAATACAGGCCTCCGGGCAACCGCTCACCGTATGAAAAGTTATGCAGGAGAATTACTCTCTGTCGCCTCTTACGACACCCACGGGTAGAAGTGGGATACACATGTATGGGCGACACACGTATTTCAACCCGTCGCCACACAGGAAAAACGCTATTGTAAAACTGGCCTAAGACATTTGCCCATGACTTCGGTCGATATTTCATTGCCTCTTAAGAAAATACGTATAGAGGAAATTTCTTCAGCCAATTCCCTCGACCCAACTACCTTGAAGACCCTTGAATAATTTTGAATAATTTTGTACCTTTAAAATCGCTTATCTTTAAAAGTTACATATCTTTTATAATGAACTTTGATAGTTAAAATATAACTAGTGATTTATTTTTCAGTTGAATTTATTGCTTTTATTATTTATTGCTATTGCTTAGGGAATAAGAATAGAAGAAGAAGAATAGAAAATAGAAGAATTCAACATTTTATAAAAACTAAGCTGCTACCTACAGATCAACAAAACGCATCATTTCGACGAAATTTTATCAAAATCCGTTCAGTAGTTGCGGCGTGATTGACAAACAAACATCCAAGCTTCTAAACATCCAAACTTTCACATTTTTATTTATTTATTATTCATTGCATATTGATGTACAACAATTTATAGAAGGAAACACAAGAGTTTACCTTACCTTAATGCAAAAGGACGGCCTTATTGCTTAAGCAATCTCATCCATCATCATCATAGTATCAGTGTTTTTTCCTTCATCTACCTATCAATATAAATGTACAGTCCTCTTATCTCGTACATACTGTGAGTACAAAAACCGTGAACATTATTCTAATAATAAGTCTCAATTAACGTTTGATGAAACACATTTATAATATTAGTAGGTAATTGTATTTTAAAATCACACTGCAATGATATTGTATAACCAAATAATTCAAAACAGTGGGTTCACAAAACTAGAACAACAAAAGCACTATCATAAAATTTCAACGAACAAAGTTGAAAGTTTTATGGATTTAACGTTGTACGTAATTATTGCTTAAACTTTACACGTGCTCAAGAGTTCATTACAAACATCTATTATACTAATAACTGTTCCGGTTTGTTCCCGTAGAATAATGATATAAAGCTTATTTAACTCAGTGAAGATGCAATATTCTAATATTTTTTGATAAAGGGCCACTAGTTTTTGTGTGAAAACATTACAAACGTAAATAAAAATACAAATGTTTCCTTTTTGAACAAGCATAGCGAGGTTTTAGAGTCGAGATGGCCGGACAGTTATATGTTTGTGAGTATAAAAATCGAAATCGGTAGAGAAGTACGGAAGGGGGGGAGAAATATGCGATTTTCATATGAATATAGCCGAGTGTGGTATCAAATGAAAGGTTGTGATTTACGGTCGTTTTCAATATTTGATTACTAAAGTCAGACAAATCTATCTATCTACTTTGATTTCAATATGCGTCGACGGATAGCCTTTGCAATGACTTTTGTCAATCCTACGTCATATAATCTGAGATAACAATCTATCTATAATCTTTGATACTTTATTGAAAATGGCCGTTATACAGTACCACGAGGAGTCTAGCTCGGAGCGAGGCACTAGGTATAAAATTAGTATATAGAGATTAATAAATACCTACCTACTATTTATCGCATATCTGTTTTCCCCGTTCCCGTGTCATTTGATCAAAATTCAAACCGTCAAATTTCGAACCGTCCAGCGGTTTGGGTTGTGCGATGATAGATCACGTCGGTCAGTCAACTTTGAGTTTTACATATATAGATAAAGCCATTGTAAATTTTGGAGTAATAATGAGTCTCTAGATTTTTTTTTTGCACATTTACAATTTTCTAAAAATATTTTTAATTTTGAAGAAATATCCACTTCAAAGTCCAATTCAAATATATAACTTTTCGCACATCTGTCTCGTACCGCTTTTTAACATTTACAGTGTCAAACTGGAAATATAGAAAACTCTGTAAATTTAAAATGAGGTTTCCTTTAAAGTTTTATTGGAAGCTATAACTTCTGAAGGGTTGACTGAACTATATTTGTTTGTGAATGTTCAGGATTACGGGAAGAATTCTAAAGTAATTTGCCAACCAACACTTTACATTTTTAATTGTTTTAACAGTTCAATCTCGTAAATCTCCATGTATATATAAGGTGTTACATAGATAGCGTTTCTTTTGTTTACAAGACATTCAGAAAATGTACCTAAACACATAAAACATAATGTAAAGACTTGGCGAGGCTTTGTTAATTTATTATGATTTATTATTTTATTGAACGTCTTTTTGCCGCCGTTTGTTTTTACCACAGTATCTTTTATCTTACTTTATCCTACCAATATCCTGCTCATGATCTCACCTTCCAATGATTAACGTTCTGTGCTCTCAACCTTTCTTAATCGTTCATTGAGCCGCGTTGCCGGCCAGCTGATACGTCATGTAAACATGAAGTTCATTAAATAAATCATATTAAATTAACAAAGCCTCGTCGACCCTTTTCATTATTTTTTACGTGTAACATGTTCTGAATGTTCTGTAAACGAATGAAACGCTAGGTTTTGCAACAGCTTATATAGGTTATGCATGGAACTTACTCGCTTTCGACTCGTGATAAAGTTATGAGAACTTATTTTGTAATACTAATATATAATAATAATAATTTAATTTTAATTCAGATACAGAGATCCATACAAATTACTTAAAATTATTTTAGTATACACATACCGGGTTAGAGTAGCTAAGGGCTCTAAGTCCCCTCCAGCAGAAAACCAGCGTGAAGCAGTAGCTTCACTGCAGTATGTTTTGTACGGTGAGCAGCCGGAACCCTGTATTCTAATCCCATTCTTCTCCCATACTGTTTTACTTCTCTTCCCATAATTAATCCTCTCCTTATCCCCTCTTCTTCCTTCAAGCCGACTAGGCATGTACGTCATTTTAGTGTTGTAGACCATGGACTGCGAACAGTCATTTCAAATCAGCTCGGCTTGCGTGCTATAGCATAAAAAAGGTCGTCAAAAGAAATCGATTTAATAGTAGGTCTCCTATTTCCTGTCATTTAACCAGTCGCAAATCTCAATAGGTACATATTTTTCTTGGTTTCTTTACCGCAGCGCTCCATACAATCAATGAATGAAATTTAAATAAAATTGCAAAAATTCCTTTTACTCAACTTTGGGCTATAATATTACTTCAAAAATTTATTTCAAAAAGTTTTTCTATAGGAGTAATATCGATCGGTGAAATATTGCACAATGTTTATTTTTATTTTGCAAAACCATCTCTTTGATACAGGTATCTATCTCCCTTTATACAGGTAGGTACTTGGAGACTTCTTACACCATTTTTGATATTCCTCATAGCTAAGGATCTATTTCCAACTCTACACCTATAACGGCCGTTTTCAATATTCTATCTATCCCGTATTTTGACACTTAACGTCATACAAATCTATCCATTTGCACTTACTTTGATTTCAATATTCTATTGACAGATGGCCTTAGCTATCTGCCTTGTCTATCTATCACCGAGAGGACGGATATGGTACTAGAGATAGCACGCCCATACAAATCCTTCTTACTTGCGTTTCAATAAAAATTTTATGTCAAATTTGATAGGCATCCTTATCTCTGATAATCTCAATCGTTTATCTGTCAATTTAGGTCAGTAAAATCAAAGACAGATTTTTATTATGTTTTAATTGATTTTTAAAACAGATATAATTAAATATTTTTAAAACTATTTAAAATAAAGAAACAAAACATATATAAGCGTAACATTATTTGATTTCATGCGCAAAACGAAACGCATTATGATGTTTGGATAGGCGAGAGGGAATATGCAAACTACAGTAGGCGAAAAGAAGATAGGACATATTTTAAATATTGAAATGAAAGTTATGGATAGATTGTTTTTGACAGATAACGTCAGATAGCAATCTATCAATAATCTTTGGTACATTATTGAAAACCGCCGTAAGTCCACTTCAAAATTTCCCCCAAATGAAAATGTGCGCAAAGAGGCAATTCTATCAATTGCTGTCACGTATCATAGACATACATTACGCTATGTTTGTAAGCAATGAATGTCTGAAAGGCATTGTTTTATGTGCTTTGTGAATTCTTTATTATAGCAGCGGGTTCAAGCAAAATGCCAAACGTCGAAATTATTTCTCTATGCCTGAGTACAATGGAAAGCAGTTCATTATTATTATTTTCCTTTACATTTCTTGTTTGTTTTACGCATTATAATTGTAAATTCATAAGAATGTTTGAATACACAAAACAATATTAATTTATGAACTCTGTCGTTCTTTATATTTTTTATTATTGTAACGTGAAAAATTAAGTGACTTTCGGTCTTAATAGATGACTTTTTGATGGGTCGTGCTGGTCGCGTGATTGTATGTTTGTATTTAAGTATAAAAAACGTTGTCCAACGATAGCTTGATTATTGTTTATCAAATCACCAATACTACCAATAATACCAATGGATTAAATTTCATAGTTCAAAAGTTTAGACAAAAGAAAATCTTGACGAAATCGGTGGGGGGTAACGAAGATAGGAGGGAAGGGGAGAAATAGGCGCTTTTCATATGAATAAAGCCAAGTATGGTATTATACAAAAGGTCTTGATTTACGCAAGGTCTAGCTCGGAGCGAGCCAGTAGTTATTCACAATGATAGTTATATGAATGTGTGTTGATAATACTTTACTGAATTTGATATAAATATGAATGTGTTGATGATTTTCACTATACTTAAATTAATTTTAAAATACTAATTTAAACAAACATAGATTACCTTACAACAGAGTCTATTATCGAGTTTGATCTGATTTTGTACGATCAATAAATTGTCGAATGAATTTCAACTCCGAAGACCTGAAGATTACGAATATCTTATATAAAGTCGATTTATTTGTTTGAAGGAAACTTTGATGTTTCAATCAAGAAAACGAAAGGTGTAAAATAAATTTGTCGCATTGAATAATTTATAAGGATTTAAGTCACAGAGCGACGGTTTCGTTCGGTCGAAATATGAATAATATACATACAAAAGTTGGTACTAATATTTGTTTAATGACTGCTGCCACTTAAATATTGTTTTCATAAGTAAACGTCCCCATCGTCCCGAACATACCTATGGTATGTGGACTTGTATAGCCCTCAATGAGAATATTAAATACAATAATTGAGCAGTATCGATACGTACAAAGATTGTTTATTTCTTACTATATCGGATGTGTCACTGTATGTCGACCAAAGAGTTATTGAGTAAAATATTATTTTTATGATTGTCAACTTTGCGACACGATAAAAAAAATAGTCTACAAGTTTTGTTATTCAACTTATGATAGCAATGTTTATTTTTGTTTGTATATCTAGTTAAACATAAACGTATTGTTCAATCGACACAACTTACGACCTATAATGTATTAAAGTGAATAAAATTACTCTGTTGTTCAGAAAACTGAGGTGGTCCATGAACCACATGTTGAGAATCGCTGTTCTAAAGACTATGCAGTTTAGCTGTTAGTCAAATATCATAAGTCAAGCAATTTTACCAGCTAATACCGTGTAATAAGATCATTAACTGCGTAAAAGTTAAATCACTTTGTCGGACACGGACGCGTCGGTCTGTCAACGGCGACTGCGCTTTAATCCATCATGGCGATAAGTTGTGATGTCATCCTTAAGCCCAAGAGATAACATGTAATTCCTCTAGTTATTTTGATTTTATCAACAGGTTTTTGTGCATAACATTGTAGATTTTTCTATTACTGTATATCGTGAAACGAGATGTGCATAAACGGCAAAAAATCCAAGTCACTCGCTTATCGAACCACACGAAGGCCCCTTTGTAATATTTGTACCCGCTAATGTAGTTTATAAGTAAAAATGAAATCGTGATTTCTCAAAAAAGGCATTCAAATCAACCCAAAACCTAGCACTGCACTGTATTTTGAGAATTCTGTGAACACAGCTTAATTGAGAAATATCATAATTGTGTTTCACTACCGTTTCAAGACTGCTGTTCTAAAAATGTATTGCGGTTGTACAAGCATTGAAAGCCATTTCATTCGTCCCGGAATTCAAGGAACTTTACCTGCTAATATCTTGTAATAAGAACATTATCTTCGTGAAAGTTAAAGTTCTTTGACAGACGCGATGTCGAAATCTGACAGCGGCAAATGCGTTTCAATCCATCATGGCGCTTAGTTTTGGTACCACAGCACTTAAGCCAAAAGGGATAATATATAATTTGCTCTAGGTATGATTTATACACAAACGATTTATGTACATCTTATGATCTACTATAATCATGGACCAATTGCTGTATTAAGTGGGGTACGTGAAGTATCGTTTGAGAAGCGCTGTACTTAAAGCTTGATGCAGTTTTACTATTATCCTAAATCAATTTATTTCGTTTGGTCTGGTTGGTTTTAAATTAAGACAAAACCAGTTAATAGCATATAGTTGTGAAGTCACCTAAGCCAAAGGTGTTAATATATAATATTGCTCTAGTTGTGTTGATCAGATCCGCACAATTTTTCCGTGGGTTGACGATGTTGGGGGGTTATCTTTGACTTGATTAGTTTTGTTGCAATGTGAACATTCACTATTTTTCAACTTTATTACTTCCTGAAGAAATATATAATATTTGAACATTCAGTCTATTTCTATTAGAAATACTTGCTGATATTTATCAGCTATTTTTAAGATCTTAAAGCCATAGAATATACCCGTACCCATATTGTTAACAACCAATATTTACAATATTTGTTATAATAAATTATATATTTTTTATTATTATGTTTTGTTTTCTATCCAAGAAATCCTGGAATATAATTATTATTGCATAAAGAATTGAAAATAATTTATCCAGGTAAAATGCCTGAGAAATCGTCTTATAGCTAAGAAGAAATATTTCTCATATTCAATATTTTTAGGAAAATCTACATAAAATAAAAAGTCCACCCATATAATAAAATAATCATTGTTTGCTTTGATTTTACTTATAATATCGTACTGAGTCAGTACCTATTAGATAAAAAGCCCCAAAAGTAGAGTACATACGAGCAACAATCAATAGTATCAGGTTTCGTATCACTTATCTTCCAATAAGCGGCGCACAATATTTATTTCTTCCTGTACTTGCAATTAGCTTTAAGTCTATAAAAATATTTTACCCCAATGTTTTTGTTCATTTCATCAATTGTTTATATTGATATTGTTAATTGTAACCGAGACTAAGTGAATTTTTAACACTTTACGTGATCAATTTAACTTCAATGTGGAAATTCTTCGATAAATACAAAATTGGTAGCAAACATCATGCCTGTAATGTGTTTTTCCTTTAAACAATAATTTTTGTTCAAAGGAAAAACACATTACATTATGTTTAAACAGTAATTTTTTTTGTTTCTTCCACTTTTATCCAAATATAAGGGCTACAAGTTTCGTTATCAAGCGAAGAAGGTCTTTTATTTTTTCAGTGAATGATACACACATATATTGTTATTATTAATATTATTATCCGCAATTACAAGAAACGATTATCGTCCAAATTAATTAATCATATATTATTACATGCTCATCTTGAATTATCTCTTGCCTTATTGTGTTCTTATTGATAATTCTGCCAATTTTCCTTACAGATGGTTCAGATAATGGAGGGACGTCGCATCGCATGCTGTATAAACCGACGGGAATAATAATGTTCATTATAACCTACGTAATAAGATAAATTCTCTAGACTTACTTCTAGATAGGCGCATATTATCTGATCACAACATAATTAAGTTTGAGATTTTTGCGAATTCATCAGTGTATATAAAACTGAAAATATTCAACCTATTCGGGGAATATTATTTTCATTATTTTTAAATTGCTTCTATAAAAGTTATTCGTTGCATGTTTAAAAAAATCGCTACGCAAATATTAATACGCGCAAAATTGTGAAGAACGTAAACAAATATTATGAAAGTGGTGTCTAACGAAATGTTTGTTTTGTTGAATAAATATGTACAAAAAGCTGGTCCTCTGTGCACTCATGCTTCAAACCACTACATCGATCACGTCGTCAAAAAGGATCAAAGCGATAGCTGAGAGATTCATTATACTTGATGTCTATTTTCTGATTTTGTAAATTTATGCATGTATATATAGCTTTTTAAATTTCAAGATGAGAGATCATTATATCTGAATGCAGGTTATCGTTTATAACACCTAGCGTCTTTAATTGTCGATCTCAATATTAATATTTAAATCAGTCTTTATTTAATTTGCCGTATCATGAGTCCATTTAAAATTGTATTGTTCGAGATAAATAACAATTGGGAGTTGAACGTATGTTTCAGTTGTTAATTGGAACGAAATTAAAAATCCATATAACTAATGATGGCGATTAATGAGAAAAGTAGTAAAAATATATTATTAACGAAAAGATGTAAATTACACATTCAGTAACGTATACAAGTGTGGAGGATGGTATTATTCCTCCAACGAAAAGGGAGGATCCTCGACCAGTCCGAACCACAGGACTGGCCGGCCGTTAGGCCCCGAGGATTGATGTTTGGAAGTGGTATATATGCTTAGCGGCGAAAACATTTCGACATCGCGATTTAGGATTTGTGACGTCACGTGACGCCACACAAGTTCTTCGCGTGTAAAACTGAAAGTATATTTAATAACTCAAGTTATTATAAAGCTTTGAGAATAATTATTTGTGAAATATTTATTTTCAAAGTCACTTTATAATGTCGAAAACATGTTTCATTAATTGAATTTTGTAAATCAACATTTTATTTGGATTGTTAATAGCACAAACCATATATATTTTTCGGTAATGAACTCATCTAATTGGAAAGCCATATACCAAAGAAATATAGCTATTTTCTTATTCATTTTAGGTATATGGTTTTGCAATTACATATATGGCTTTTAAATACTTTGACATGACGGATTTCAATTAAAGATGTCTTTGATTTATTACAAAAGTATAACGTTGCGATGTAAATATATTTTCTAAAAACAATATTTTCTTTAAACGGTTTCTTCATTAATTTTCTTTTTCCATTCTTCAAGTTTTTGTTATTCCGTCTTGCGATTGTTTCAGGATGGTTTAATTAACGATTGTTTTGTACGATATTATAAGTATTAAAAAAATAAATGAATAAACTAAGTATATAGTATATTATATTCATTATTTGGAAAGTTTAAAAATGTGTTATGAAATGAAATCTAATTTTATATTTTCACCAAATTTCAACTTATTTATACTTTCATGTTTGGAGATATGAGGACAAAAAATGTCCGCCTTTCGTTTCTAACGTGCAAATAACACCTTATAAAGTTAAACTTAAACATATGCGACAAAAGACTATGCAATTACAAGTAGCTATGTATGCGTGCGATAACGCTCTAAAATCTCCAGTAATCCCGTTCTATCGGCACTGATTCACAAATCCAAATCCGGTCGGAACGAAGATGTTTCCGTCGATATTTGAATGAATCTATATCGATTTTCGATACTTTCCGATCGGATTCGCATTTGTGAATAAGGGGCCTGAATTAGGGCGTATCGCTCAGGTATTCTAAACGTTACAACGTGTCCAGAGTATGAGTGCGTGCG
>LQNK01003130.1:15532-36364 GCA_001586405.1 Phoebis sennae | reverse complement strand
TATCCCTCAAAGGTGTTTAAATCATATTAAGATTCGATTTATAAGCCCACAACTAAAATGCATAAGACAAGAAACAAAATAAAAAAAAATAAATAAAAGACCTGATGAACTGTGGATCAACAATTAACATGGTAAGTTCTAGAAATGAAATTGTTTCAATGTTTAAGAGAAGAAAATGTTATATGAATAATTTTCATTATTAATTATTATATTATACTATAATTTCAATGATATTTATTCTATTTCCGATACAAGATAACGATAATATTAAAATTTCCAAATCTGCTGCCTAAATGCTATTTCTGCAAAGGCGATCCAATAACATCACTCGATATTAAGCAAACTCGTATTGAGGTGTAAGGTTTGAATCGCAAACTAAATTTTAAAAAATAATGTATATTTTCCCTTTAATCCGCACAAAATATACACAAAACATTGTGAGTTAAAGTGATGACTACAATTCGATTCAATACTGTCTATAACTGAATAGTAATTTATATGTTGTTTCTTTTATGAATTGGTAAAGAACAGAAGTCCTTCATAGAAATAAAGGGGATAAATATCAAGCGTATAATGCATGAAACAAATGGTTGCAGATGTTATTTGTGTCTGATTCTATGGTAACTTCAGTTAGCATCTTACTGCGAATCATATAGGAATCAGCTTATTTAATAATAATAATTTGTTTCGTTCCAAAATTAAATATAACGTTCATTTATTACATGCAACGTGCTAATATTCTACCCACTGTTTATTATAAAAACCGTAACAACGTCATAGCTAACGTAATGAATATGTATACAATGCAAATTTCTTGTTTCAACCGCGATACCAAAAAGCAAATAATAAGAAACGCCATGTAAAAATGTACAAATGTAATATTATTATACACATAAAGGCAAACGAGTGCTCGAGTACTGAGAAAGCAGCATGAATTTGTAAGAAACAGAATTTTCTAAAGTTTCTTTATTCACTTATGTTCTTTTGCTTTCCACTTACCGTATAATGATGTCTTGATAATGTAAGTTTTAAATGCCTAGTTTGTAAAGTGGTTCTATAACATCAACGGTTACTGGATCTTATCTTGCGTAAGCCCAAATAATGGTATTGGGACTTTAAATAAGAGAATAGATAATGACGTTGGTAAATCTTTATAAAGTTGTCTGATCCTGCGCCTGATCTCTCAACTTTCTTGTCCGATTTATTGATTAGGGAGATTGATGGGTATGAAATAGTTACAGCTTAAGACTGGGTATGGACTTAATCAATGCGTGAAAATAATGAATCAATATGTGTAGGAAGGTCACGCAATCCTTCATCGTAGCTGTATTTTTATTTAAAAATAAAACGTGCATAAATTAACTATGAAATAGAAAAACAATGTAATGTACTTAAAGTAAATCATCCCTTACCTTTTTAGTATAACGAAGCTTATAAGTTTAGTTTAAATCAATCCCATAAAAGTAGATGAACAATTTTCCATAATATTTTGCTTGGTAGTGAAACTGTGTTAATAAACGGATACTTTATATCCCGGTCCACGCAGTTCAAGTCAGGGTCGAAAGTAAGTACACACTATGTTAGTTACACGAGCGATCAACGGTCTTCTTTATTGACAGCCTCAAAGAAAAACAAAACGAAATTACAGGCAAAAAGATGAGGTTGACATGATATTGACATTTATTTTGCCTCATGTCATCCATCATTTTCTAGATATTTAGCCTTATTTTTTACAGATATAATATTAAGAATTAATGGTACATTTCGGTTTAATTTTAGAAAATAATAGAGCATATGGATTATACGCTTTTAAGTGACAACACATTGACGTAAGAAGGAAGAAGACATGCGAGGGGGAACAGGGGAGGAAAATGAGAAGAATGATTGAGAACAGAGCCATCTGCTGGTCCAAATCGTATCGAAATAATGTTCGTCTTCAAGTAGCTTATTTTATTTATTTTCATTCAAACAGTAAGCACGCTTTTTACCTTTTTGAAGAATTAAAATGTTCTAGACAAGGTATCATATCACTAGTAGACTGAATGAAATTTCGTCAATAGTTATGGCGTGATTGATACACATCCAAACTTTCACATTTATCATTTTAATATAAGAAGCAGAATATGGTCTACGTATTGATACATAAACTACTGGCAATTCTTCGTCATAGAATGTAAAAGCGGTTATAATTACCACCCCCCGTGCAGAAGATCCGCGTGAAGCAGTATTGCACTGTATTTCGTACTGTGAGCGGGGTTCATTCCTTTCCATCCTGTTTTACTCCTCGCCCGATTTCCCATCATTAATCTCTAAATTAATTAAGTACTTTCATATTAAATAAAATACATTTTTATTTATTATGAAAGTAGTTATACGAGAAGGATTTTAAAGGCGGTTTATTGTATATTATTTTACTTTATTACCTACACTTTACAGCGAGCGTGGTCATTGAGACGAGAGTCACCGTTTAAAAAGTAATTTATTTAATCTGCGACACTTTTATGATGTAAATGTTCACGTCCTGCGGACTGCGGCCTGTCACTTAACATCAGGTGGACCGTATGCTCCGCTCGCCTGCTGTAGCATAAAAATACTACACTTTATCACACCAAATTACCCACTTTAATAGGTAAGAGGAGACTTTTTATCCCATTTATCTAAAATATATACTATACGAGCTATTTCCTATTACATAAGGTTTGTAGTTCTTTGTTCATTCAATATCGTTTTTTTACTATCAGTATGGCAGCCGAGACTCACTGCTCTACGTCTACGATCCTTTTTTATCCGTTTGAGGTTAGCAATACATCTAACTGTGTCACTTACCAAGGGATCAAGCGTGAACTCGTTGCTTTTCAATGATAAAAACACAAGTGATATAATACCGAATGCATTAAAGAACATTTTCTACATAAAGTCTTTTTTTATTTTTTTTACAGGCTTAATCGCAATGTGACTCTGATAATGATTACAAAGCTTATTATTAATCTAATATCACACACGCTATACTACTTATTCCATAAACCTTATACTATAAGTTTAATTAAATGCATAATTTCTTTACATTAAGCCTTCTCTCAGAGTCAACGTACGTCAACATAAATTCTTTAATAGCACTCTAATGGTTTAGATTTACACACAAAACTATTTTCCACTGTCCTCTAGAAATTGTAAAGCTTTTACTTTAAATAGATCTGCACGAATGGCTAATAAAATTAGCATATATAGAAGCTCTAAAGTAAACCGCTTGTTTTAAGCGGGACTACAATAAACGACCATTGGTACAAATTAATATTAAATTTCAGACCACACGTCTTACCTGGAACTTTAACCCTATGTTACGGTTGGGACTTATTAAACTTTAACAATAACTACACCTGTGGCGTATAAATCTTCGGGTTAATTTATATTACAGACCTGACGTAGACAGTAATTAAATAGCCACTACGCGCATTTAATTTGGATGTGTGCTTTTGCATTTGTATTACGACTTTTGTATGAGTTCTAATGATGAAAAGTGAAGTCCTGTCCAGAGAAGATATTTAATCTGGTTTACTGATAATGATTAGCGTTTTATGATTTGCTAGAACGAGATATATTTTTGAAGCCAGGACCGATTTGTGACAAACGCGCTTACCACTGAACTTAAGGGGCAGTCAGTTCTAATGATGACCGATGAAAAATTATTTTTTAATTATTTCAAATTAGTAGATAGTAGTAGAAAACAAAGTGAGTATAACCCGTCTACGCAACTTAAGAAAAAAATACAATGGATCACTTATCGTTAAATGAAGTTGTGTATTGTTTGTATATTTTTGTTACATTAACGATAGAAAGAATGAAATTTATTCGTTTCAAATGATTTTCAAAAATATAGTACAATAACCTGTTTGATATCGTAAATTGAAATAAATTCGGCAACGGAAACGGGCAGTTAATTAAAAGTTATAAGCTGCTTAACTCCTGCGTTCTAAAGTTAGGAATTTACAGATTTAGGGATTAAAATCAATGCGTGGAATGGGAATAATTTTGCTAAATAATTTAGGCCGTATTTTTAAAGGATTAAAAATTATCGACTTCACCCAGGCCGAGCACGACATTTTGGGATTCATTAACGAAAATATATTTTGTTTTATAATTGAATTTTATTAAATTTCAGAACAAACTCCTGGAATTTTGAGAATGTTCCAGATATGATGTGTAGCTTAGGTAAAATTAATTAATTAAGAAACTTTTTATGTAGGGTTAATTTAGGCTTTTCATAGTAGGTAGGCAGTAAAATTTTAAAATTCATTATTAGCCATATAAATTTGTATTCAAACTGTTTCCACAAAAAAACATTATAATAATTTAATATTATTTTATGTAAAAGGAATTGAAATCAAAACGTTAATGGATCCGAAATGTTTTTCCATAAAATAACAAACACTCAAACACGTATCGTTTTGATACAAAGAAATACGAAATAAAAAAGTTTAATTCATTTTAGGGAGATGTGCATCGAGGGTTGCTAACTGTATTTTATAATATTGTTTGATATTTTAGGGTAAAAATGTCTTTATAAATTCAACTCGATTCTTGACGAGTACAATAAAGTCAGTGAAAATTATTCAAAACTTAGGGAGATCTCGTCACACTAAGAAATAGTATTGATAGAAAAATATTTAGAATTTCGGGTGGTCTCCTGCACTTTATTTTGGACTTTATTTTCTTACACCGAGAAACTAAATTACTTTAACAGTAAACAGGATGACAACCCTGCAACCATTCGGCGTTTCCCAAGGATATAAACAGTATAAAGTCGTATTTATCTTGTCGGGGGCTGCATGAATGTCTGACTTTGGATTCCGTTATTTATGTAACGATAGCGTCCCCAGAGAAAAATGAGTGTAAGCGGTGAACCCCTCAGTCAATGTATTAAATTAAAGCTTTAAATAGTCAACTCGTACCGAACCCTCGGTGAGCCGCAATGCGCAATGTTCGCGGTTGTACAAAGATTACGAATGAGTCGAACAGTTTTATGGCAGTGTACGTAAATTTTCTTTGACGCTTTTGCATTTATTGGTTAGCACTTTTATTTGAGCAATGGATATAGGAGCGTGAACGTCATCTAGCTAGTGGGTAATATAACAGCGACGTCGAAGTTAGAATTGTCATTTCCTTTTTATAATGAGGAATATTAATTAATAATGTTTTAATTATTAAATGTGTTTAAGATTTCAGTCCCCAGTGATACGGTATAATTATGAAAACAATGGCAGTACCTATTTGTGTTGTTGTTTATAACAAAAAGAACAGAATTAAAAAATAAGCTACTAGTCCAACTACAAACATTCAATTATATAAAGTTATATCGCTAAGTAAAAAGTTGGATAATGAATAAATACGTAGAATCGAAACCTTCACAATAAAATTAATACTATAATACCAATGTACTTCTCAAGTGAAACAATTTTGAAATAAAAGATACAAATAAAATACAATTTCAAAGACATTCGACTTCATATATTGTCCCGATATAAATCTCCGGAATAAGCAAGTCTAAGTCACACTATTACATAAATAGTATTTATGACATTTGTAAAGTAAAGTCGGCGGCAAGCACTTATTGGACAGGGTAAGCTTGTTTATGTGCTGCAAAGTGCTTACCTTGTCATAAATATGGCCAGCGTATGCTATAAACATTTCTATCTTTTCTTTTGTAAATAATTTATTTTATATTGTATCGTTTAGAAGCGTTTCTATTGTTTTAATCTAATATTGCGTTAAAATCTTCAAAGAATTTTGGAAATCATTCGAGAATTTTTTTATTAAATTCTTGCATTTGTAGTACAAAAAATGAAAGTGTCTTTTATATTATGATTTGAAATACATTTTTCAAGTCATATCTCCAGTAAAAGCCAGTCTATTTCACAAATACTATAAATGTTATTTGCAAAGTAAAGTCGTCGGTAAGCACTTATTGGACAGGATTAACTTGTTCGTATGCTGCAAAGTGCTTACCTTGTCATAAATATGACTAACGTATACAATAAACATTTCTATATTTTGTTTGAAATGCTATTCAAAGTAACAACTTTTCTTTTTATTTAGAACTAGCGAACCACCCCGGCCTCGCACGTAGTATGCTATATATATATATATATAAACCTCTTTAATCTATCCATCTATTAAGATAAAGTTTTAAAAATTTAATTTGACTTTTTATATTGTGCACTACTAGCCGCACTCTGCGGTTTCACCCGCGCAAACTTCCGATCCGGGATTAAAAGTAGCCTATATGTTAATCTGAACTGTTACCTATATGTATACCAAGTTTCATCATAATCAGTTCAGTACCTTTTGCGTGAAAGGGTAACAAACACGCATACATACATCCTCACAAACTTTCGCAATTATAATATTAGTTGGATGGTATAATTGTGAACCTCTAACATACTGTGTCAGTCGATACATTCTTTACTACTAAAATATTATTTTCAAAAATGTTTGTTCAAAGTTATTAAGCAAATGTTATGTGCAAACATTAATAACAGTTTTGTAAACAACAATTTTATGATTCAGATTAAATTAATCATGCTATTTGCACCCTCGCTAAATAAAAACTTTGTATCGTCTACCCTTAAGTTATGATTTCATTAATTCTTGCAATAATTTTTGATGGTACTGTTAGATTTAGTATGACTATAAGAAGGGTCGAAGCCCTCTTGTAAGAATTATTGATTGGTAGGGGGATGTGTTCGTAACTATGTATTTGTATTTCAAAATCCGTCAATATTTAGTTAGCTAAATCCATTTCTTTTTAGTTGATCGGAGATTGTAACTAAATACCATTAATGAGCTTTACTTGGTATAAAACTGAGCTATTGTTATATGTCACATTGTTCGCTTAAATGGTAGCAATAGGAACATTCATAATTAACTGCAGTTCCATGTCGGGCTTAATAGAAGAGGCATCAGACAAGTTTCCAGTTTGCCTCAAACAGATCCCAAAAAATGGTCATAGCTCTCGGAATATTATGTACCATTTATGTATACAAAATTCGCTAACACATTTAACCACATCGATAACATAAACCAATAATCATATTAATAAAATTATATTATTATTAAATTTTATCATTTGGCGGTCTCACACAATAGTTTTACTATCCATTGGGAAAAGAGTACAGTACCGATTTTATAGCGCCAAATGCATTGAACGGCGTATTTTGGCAAGAGTGAGTCGTAAAATTTGGCGCCGTCTGGTCGCGTCTCAACTAGAATGTAGTGGCTGGTGTCCCCCAGTGTACCCTGACCTCAGAAGGATGCGGATTTATATGCCAATAAATTGAGGTAAACCCGAATATTTTGTGATAAAAATATATTTTTATTAAAAAGCTATTTACTGTTCTTATTTTATTACATTTCTTTGTAGATCCGCACACGTACTAATGAATATAAGTCTTCTATGATTTCAAAATTTAATTAACCGATACCGTACCGTTGCGTGGTTTCAGAGATAATTAACTTATTCGTAAATGAAAATTGTTATTTATGCAAGTGGATTTTTTAATACAGAACGATTTGGAAAATGGCAAACGAATTTGATTATATGTCGGTTTCGCAATAATTCTATATTCTAGCTAGTTATAGCTTACATTCTTGCATTTAGATAAAAACAATAGCTCTCAAGTTCTACTTTGAAGGTGACAAAGTTCTACTACATTCAGCTACAATGTACAAACCATCATATTTTTATCATCATATTTTTATCATCGTATATGCCTTTTAACCTATAAAGCAATAATTTATAGAAGAGTATAAAACGACAACCCTTATTTATGCAGGCACTGCAGTTTTATGTCATATCACGTAACTTTCAGGGGTCTTCGTAAAATGGCCGTCTTAAATTTGGTTACGAGATGTTACCGCACCATGAAATTTCCTGAATGACTTACTAGAATATTTTACATTTAAACTTTACAACGAGCTACAAATATGTTATAATGTGAGTATGAATAAAACAACGTACGCTAAAATTGAGAGATTTTTATATTTTATTTAATAGGATTTTCGTCTGCTAATATTCAGATTCAGTCATTTGCAATTTAAAATGTTGTAACGGATTTAAAAGGATGTTTGTGACGAATAGGCTCGCAGGGTTAAATTATAACCTATTTATTTTAACAAAACAATTTTTTTTTTAAAGATATTGGATTTCAAAGGTACATTTATACCTTTTAAGCTTGGTATTAATTAGGTTTTTGCATGACCGCTATTTCATCGAGTTTATCGTTTGATAAGGGAAACGATAAGGAATATAAAATAAAGTTTAGCTTTATCCAGGTGCATAATAAAGTATTTCTTATTATACACCTTATACTGAAGGAGACATTCCGATAAGAATATCGATAATTGAATGTGCAAAATATGTATGTTTGTTCGTGAACGACTAAACTATTGTGGATGAAAGTCAACATATAATAAAACTACGTTAAGGTATTTGTTTTATATGTTTACAGTTACAGTATAAATTCGTTATAGTATTTATTAAATACTAGAACTTGAGAGAATTATGACTTAAATTACGACTAATTTTTTTCCTCAGAACAGTGATGAATTATGAATAAAACATTGGAGTAAAACAAGGTTTTGCACAACGAATGTTCCTTTATTATGTACTATCAATGATGTTTAAAGAGAGGAGCGCACAAACAATATAGGAGCTTTTACAAACTCGTATAAAACAAGGACTCTTATGTCAGTTACTGTTCTTAAAACAAACCTATCAAACCAAGGAGTTCATTGGAAAATAGGTATTACATTGTCCATATATTAACAATAAATTATGAAATAAGATATATAATAAGAAATATATATTAATACTTTCATGAATTTATAAACAGTAGTATTACTAGCTGACATTTAATATGTAAACAGAGAAAAATAGAAAAATAATTTTTTCATAAACAAAAATTTTAAAGTAAATAATATTGAAAAGTGAACACTTTATATATTCAGTTCTCAGAAATAGCATGGATAAAAGATTTAAATATTCAATTATAATATTCCGTTAAACCGATTAAGGGTAGCAAATAAAAAAAATGGAAACTATAAGGCTTAATTGTAGAGACCTGCTCTAGTCTTTACATTTGTTTGTTAATTTTATTAGAAATTTGGATTCAAACTGTTATGCCAAATTATTAAATTTTTGTTTTGTCTAAATTAGTGTAGCGTTGTGATAAAAAGTAAATCCAAAGTCAATGCTGTGTATGTTATCAAAGTCAAAGTCAAAGTCTTTTGAGGCGCTTTTAGAATAAATTAAAAATGTACTTCGAACCAATTATTATCTTTGCAATGTAATGAAATGAAATAAAAATTCTCGGTATATACCGCAGACTGCAAGAGCTTCGTCGTGGGCGCCAATTCTAACCGATTAGCATTTGTGGGCGATAAATGTTTTATAAGATAATATAGGACGCTTTGCTGGCTTTTAACATGATTCAAAGAAAAACATTGCCTTTGTGGTTTAATTTTAATATTTACAAATATTACATGATTACTCTGTTGTATACATATTATTTTTGACACTTTTACGTCTGAACAAAAATGATTTTGTACAACCGTAAATTGAACTAAAAAATACGCGGCTTAATAATTGTCAATGATTGAAACGAGGTGGAAAAACAGTATAGAAACGTAAAATGATATCAAACTAGATTTAAATGTTTCAACAATTTTACCATATTTTTGTACCTTACAAACAACGAATAAGATAATAAATACCTTCTTATTTGAACAATGTAATTCAAATAAGACCGTTTAAATTAAATTGAATTTTTCTAGTGCGAATAAATTACTATATTCCAAGCGAATGCCAGACTCTATTATTGTGGTTTACATTAAGATAAGTCTGTGCGATTTACTAAAAAACGAAGAAAGGCACGAATAATGTATTATATTGTATGATGAATATTGTGTAGTCCATGATGACGTAATCATTTTCAAGAAACTCTTTACAGTCATCATGGACTATTTAAACCGAAAACATTTTTTAAGACCGGACCAGAAGTTCGTGAGATTAGCTCCTTCAAACAAACAACCAAATAAACTCTTCAGCTTGATGCAATCTACTTATAGAAACAAAAGGCCTGTCATATCAATATATCATTTTAAGTCCTCAAACTTAGAACTACTTTGCGATACGCTTGATTACTAACCAGCTCTTACATAAATGTAAAAAAAAACTAGATTAAAAAGCTCTTTAAGTAAGGAACAATGAATAAGATAACACAGCATTAAAAGTTACCTTCGTATTTGAACAGTGTAATTCAAATTCTAACAAGACCATTCAAATCTAATTGGATCTTCGTAGTGCGAATAACTACTATATTCTAAGCGAATACCACACTCTATAATTGTGTTTTACATTAAGATGAGTTGAGTTTTAAAATGAAGAGATTAATGAAGAAAATTGATTTATCTTCTATGGTTGTAAGATGCAAAGGAGGAAGTCATGAAAATTCTTGTGTAATTTTTGTCTAATGTTGTCGCTTTTTATTCAAAAATTCATGTTATTTTGGCAGTGTTCAAAAGTTATAATTTTTTTTAAATAAAATGAACTTTTTGATGTAGAGAATTTCAAGTAATTGTAAGTCCTAAGTCAATACGTTGAACTTGTCATAAGTGTGATAATTTTTCATCTCATGCAAGATACGCCCCTACTCATGACGCACACTTATTGGTTTTCATGCTAACCCGTTGCAATGGAAAAGCACTCATACCCCGTGTAGTCACGTAGGTGGGAACAGCTGCATGCTTGAGGTCAGGTATCGAATTACATTTTAATTTTTATTAATATTTCTCAAAGGAAAATATTGCACTATTTAAAGTCTGAATGCTCTTTCATAATAACCAAGTTTCGTTCTTGTGGTTAAAATATAGTATTCCTCACAAGAAGCGATAACTCCGTCAGTAAAATAAAAAAGGGAAGGACCTTTTTTTCTTTACGTTCGCATAAGGCATAAAATAATATTTATTTTCGATTAAAAATAGGAACCATTGATGTTACCTACTTATTATTATTCATCCTAGTCAATGAACATATCGTAAAGAAAGGATAAATATAAGGATATTCTCCTTTTTTGAAAAAGCGGTTAAAAATTATAGTGAAAATATTACAGTTAGAAGATAATTAATGAAGGAAATCTGGAAATTTGACTCCCTTTGGGATGGGAAATTAATTTAATTAAAATGTAGATTGTTCCCCAGCGTGTGCATCCCAAAGTAATTAAGCTTCGCGGATGCGATCGTTTAGATACTGTTTTAGTATAATTATATTGTTTTTTTCTCATTTTACATTTCTAAATTCAAAAAGTCTAGTAGGTAATAAATAAATATTGTTTATGAAGATATTTATAATAATCTCTGTTTTTGAACGTGACGTTATTGACAGATGTGTATTTGTATGGAAAAATATAATCGTAGTTTTTAATATTCTATTAACAATTTCTTCATATTTTCTCACCTAAAATTAATTGATTAGTATATTAATTAAACACTTCACTAGTTCCACATTCGTTTATTTTATACACTATATCGATTCTTAATTAATAATCGATATAGTTGTGTGTGTTATGTTTAATTAATATACTAATCAATCAAGATGCAGTTCCATCAAGAGGTAACAGTACAAAATATAAATCACCTAAAATTAGTCAAATCGGTTCAGCCGTTTTCGAGTTTTTTATATATTCCCATAGTAAATAAAAAAGTTGTTTTCAATATTAAATACCATACGGGAGCGAACAGCTAGTTCTATCAGATAAGGTGGGATTACCAACCTCATTTTTGCATACAGAATTTAGAATTTATTATATCCTTAATCCTTATATGCTTTTTAAATTCCGTTTTTGGAGAGGTCAAAGTGCATAAGCCTCATATTAGCAGATACGGCCGAATTCTCTATGGAATGGCGGCCAGACGTCTGCCGAACGATAATTATGTATGGCCGGAGGTAAATATACCTTTCACCAAAATTTAAGTTTAACAAAAATCTGTTCATAATTTCTATCCAAGGTAAGCCCTTGAGGCAATATTTATGTTATATGAAATAGAGGTTTTAAATTTTATAAAGTTTTAACGACTTTTCAAATGTAGCGGCTGGTGTATGAGAGAGTCCCACCGATTAGATCAGACGTGTCTTTTTTAGCTATAAATAATACCTTACTATAATTATATGGTTTGGATGAATCATATAGTGACACTCAAGCTCATCACCCCAATCATAAAGCTGCTTTCACATAACTCGACGTCTCTTGAGAAAAACCTTCTCAAGAGACGTAGTGTGACCGAAATTAGCTTTATTTCCATAGTCAAATATGAAAAGTTATGTAAAGTACGCGTGCAGTCATTAAAGTTGAAATTAAATTGAACTTTATGCTAAAACAAATACAACTATTACGGATTCGGTTCAAAAGCGTTTCCCAGCGATATTTAAACTTTAAATGGCTTTAATGGTAGAAGTCACGATGTTATTTATAGCTATATACTAGCTTCTGTCCGCGCCTCCACTCACCTTACAGGTATAGACGTTTCAAAATGAGATTAGTAGATGCGATGTGATCGACACATGAATATTCTAACATCAAAACTTTACATTTATTATTTACTATCTGAGCTCCGCGGTTTCAACCGAGTATATATCCCGTTCCCGTAGGATTTTCGAGATAAAAACTATCGTATGTCATTCCCAGGGTTTTCAAGAATCTCTGTACTAAACGTCATCCATATCGGTCCTGTAGTTTCGTTTCCTATTCAGTATAAACAAACAAACAAATCTTTCCTCTTTATACCATGAGTATAGATGAGTATAGATATAACAGCAAAAGTCAAACGACACCGCGGTAGACCTAGACGCAGGTAGAGAGATGACATAAATACATTCTATTCAAAGTAGGAGATAAGAATCGCCAAGAACAGAACCAGATTGGAGGAGAAAAAGAGACCTTTGCCCAGGAGAACCATAAACGAAAAAAAGAAGAAACAAATAATAAAAACAGCTTTTAATAACAATATTAAGAATAGTCCTTTTAAAACATTTGTTTTATGTAGATGAGCAATGTCTGCAATATTTTATTTAGCTTCGCATGTCCCGGTGTGTCTAGACCAACATGCTAACGATAGCTAAAAGCTTAAAAAATTGTCGGCTGTTTCTATCGGGCTAGAGTGATATGAATTTAATATTGCTTTGTCCCCAAAGCTATATAGGTACAGCCAAATTTAGCTTTATGAGATGCCAGCAGCTCCTTGAATAATTTATTACAAATGAACTGGAAAATGAACCTACGATAGCAGCAAGTAAAATAAATGAGCACTTAGTCTGTCTGACAGAATAAATAAAAATATGCTAAAAATATACTGAACAGTCACATTAATATTCTAGCTAGGACTATTTTCAAGGGGCAAGCTGAAAACTTGTATTATATGTATCGATTTTTCTACAGTTCCCCGACACATCATTTTGTAGTCCACGCAAGCGAAGCCGCAGGCGGAAAGCTAGTAAGTATATAAAAATACTTTTGAGGCAACTTGTGATTTTAATAAGGTGTTATTTATAGCTAAAATATAGTATTCTCAAAAAGGTCTTTTTGGTGGTACTTTTACGTGCCAGGTCTAAAAAAAGCCCCGCTACTCATCAGCCAGGTCTGCAGTTCCATGTCAGGGTATAATAGGGGAAGATTTTAAGTGACTGACCGCAGCCCATGAGTATCTACATGGACATTGTCGCACTTGCCTTGCCGGCTCGAAGGAAGGCGAGGGGGTAAGGAAAGGATGGGAAATTAGGCGAGGAGAAGAGGATGGGAGAGGTTTGGAATGGGAATTTGGGGTTTGGATGGTGACGTAGTCTTACCCGTCGCCACACGGGATATGAATTCTTTGTATAAATAATATCGTATTGAACTAAAATACCTTTTTGATTTTACACAACGTTTAATAAACAGGATTATTAAAAAAAACATTGTATTTCATATAGAAAACACTCGTGTCACAATAAATACAAAATTACTAGATAATATCAGTTTTCCTTGATCGTCAAAATAATCTCGCAATTGAGTCCTTGTTCATTAAATTTGACTAAAACAATTTACAGGATATATTAGGCATTGACAGCGCGTATAGTGCCGACAAGACATAAGCTTTATAAGCCTGCTAAGCTTATGAGTATGTTGCATAGATATCAGCGAACAATAGAGAGGCGGTCATAAATATGATAAATCCATTTAACTGGCATGGTCAGTGATCGCATTACTAAATACTAAAATTAACTGTCTCTTGTAACCGCAAAATATCCTTGTGAAGCTAGATTTATTTTAGAGATAGTTTTATTAAGCATCTTCTTGTGTTGATTTTAACATCAATAAATTTAATAAAAAGCCTTTTGAAGGAGCGTGATGACGTGACCACTCTCGCTGTAAAGTGTTCGAATCGTCGTGTTAAATTATAATGTAAAATTATGTATTATGAAGCGCATTTAAGATCCGATAAAACGAGTTTTTATTCAATACATTTCATTTACAAATAAGCGATACCATTACATAATATGTCTAGAAAAATAATTTAAGATTTATTTGGCACTAGCTTCTGCTTAGGATTGACTCGTGTAAATTTGGAGTATATAGATCAATAAAGTCAATTCCATTAACTAATTTATCTAAAAGCCTATCATTTCATCAAAGTTGGGGAGGGGAGGTACTTAACGCCGGTGTTCCGTGAGAGAGTAGTGGTGGGGACCCGGACAAACTACTGCCAATTTATGCTGCATACGAAGAGTAATGTAAGAGTAATAATAATAGCTTTCCTTACCGATTTCCACAATGGTGGCAAATCTCAACAGAGACTAGCCAGCTGCGCAGGAGATATTATAGTGCACAAGTGTATGCGCGAACACAGGTGCACTCTCTATTCCTTTACTCTCATAATTCGATGGGACGGCAGACCGACACCACGGAGAGGGATCAGGCGCAGGACCGACGGCTTAACACCGCGAACTTCCACCATCAGGGCTGTTACTGAGATTTCTTTGTCAGAAAAATCCCAATAATATTTTTTTGTTCTTGATCCAACCCAGGATTCGAACTCGAGACCCCTCGATCGGTAGCCAAACATGCAACCACTAGACCAACGAGGCAGTCACAGTACGAGGATACAGCTGTAGCCACTCTAGATAGTCACCACGAGCAGGTGAGATTGGCTCTGGCTGCTAGGTGTTACCGCACAGCCACAGTTAACCCCGATGCGAATTGCGGTGCAGTATGCAGCGAGGCAAGCGTGAGCGTACCGTAAAACATATGTATGACAATGTATGAGAGTGGCCACAGCTAACAGCGACGCGAATTTTGAAAAAAAAAAGAATTGCGGCGCGGTGCAATGTGCGATTCTAATGAATGTACTGGCGAGTATCAAGGTAGCAACAGCTCATCCAGACGCGGGGCCAGTGTGGCCGAGGGGTTATGCAGCTATTACACCCCAAAATATTATTAGGTTGATACATAAACTTCTAAACTTTCACATATTTTATAACTAGCTGTGCCCCGCGGTTACATCCGCACATATCTCCCATTCTTATAAGATTTCCGTGATAAAAAACTACCCCATGTCATTTATCGGGTTTCATACAATATTTGTACATAATTACATCCAAATCGGTTTTGTAGTTGAGGCGTCAAAAAGAAACAGAAATACAGACAGATAGAGTTACTTTCGCATTTATAATATGAAATAATGATAAGGGCTTATTTAGTAGGGTAATTCTTAAATGCTGCTCAATGCAAGCTGACATGCCGTCTTTGAAATGGTGACAGAGGTACCTGGTACACACAAAAAGGTATAATGAACTGAATTTGTTGTCAGTGACGTCACCGCGTCTAATTATCCAACGTTACGTAACAAAAACCGTATCGCCAACGAATTTACACTAACGGCGATATAAGTACGTCAATGTTCTGCAATACAGATGTGCGCCTCGTTAGCGCACTTTACCTAATGATTAACTACAGTTATGTTTATTTACAACTGTTCAATTTGTGGGAATACATTGAAATAGTTTTACTTGAACACATATTATATTGTGCATTTTACGAATCGGCGATTTACGAATTTACTCTAACGGTGCACCAATATGCTACAATACAGATGTGACCCTCATTAGTATGCTGCATCTCGCTTCTGCATCAAGACCAAAATCAAAGTCAAAGTCTAAATCAAAGTCAAAGTCAAAGTCAAAGTTAAAGTCAAAGTCATAGTTAAAGTTTTTTTACGTTTATTTCGGATATACATGCCCATAGTCATAAAATTAAGGTAAAAAATACTTAAAGATCACTTTTTGTTCTGCATCTAATGCACCATAAGCCAATGTCTGAGGAACATACTGTCAGGGGAGACCTGAGCCACGCCAAGGACTAATTTATTAGAAGAACTGCACACGTTTTTATTTGCGTACCGAGTATAATATGAAAGAGTACATAATTAAAGATTTAACCAGTACTTCACGCCCTATTAGGTATTTTGAATATATTCTACACATATTAAACGATACCCTTTTAATTTTATGTTTAAAATACAAAAAAAAAACAGCACAGAAATATGGCAAATATGTTGCCTTTAGATCGATACAATATTATAATTTTTATCGCTTATAAGTAAATACACAATTTTATCGCTAATAAGCTACGTCCAATTAACCAGAATAAGGCAATATTTTAAGTGAAGTGGAGTCTCGCATCGGGTGGGTATTAACTCCGTTTAACTGATCATTTATTTCATACAAAACACATTGCAATACTGTTTCACGCTAATCTTCTGCTGGGCCAAGCGTGCACTGCTCGGCTCCCACACTCTTATGACTGAGAATGTTATGCAGCAGAATTACCTTCTATAGTGTGGCCACACACGCATTCTAACCCACACGGCCGACTAAGATCTGTTTTCTATGACTAGACCAAGAAATTTTTTAACATTTTTTTATACAGTATGCCTGTTGTAAAACCTAACGCGCTAAATACTGAACCAACGTGGCGACTAACCTTTTACGTACGTCTATACATTGATATTTTATAACCTTAGTAACATCCCTGAGTCCGGAAGTTGGCGGTGCTGGAGCACCCCCGTGCCTCGGAGAGCACGTAAAGCCGTCGGCCCTGCGCCTGATCTCTCACCGGTCGTGTCGGTCTGCCGTCCCATCGGGTTATGAGAGTAAAAGGAATAGAGAGTGCGTATTCGCGCGTACACTTGTGCACTATAATATCTCCTGCGCAGGCTAGTCTCTGTTGAGATTGGCCACCATGGCCGAAATCGGTCTGGGGAGCTATATTATATTTTATAACGTCTAGTTTACATTAAATTATATGCCAGCGATTTAACACTCACAGCCACATAAGAGCGTCACTATACTGCAATACAGATGTAAACCTCATTAGCATACTCGCAAGCTGCAATGACACCCCATTTGTCGTACACATGAATTTACTAACATATACCTAACTCGGAATATACAGGAGAAACAAATTTAACGATTAAAGGTGGACTCAGAAAACAGACTCTTTTCAATTAGGTTAATCAAAATTAAGTTTTTTAAAATCAGCAGGTCTGTTCTGTAAAATACGATTTTCGATTTCGAATCCCTTCTCGACTCTCACCCTCACTTTGAAAATCATTTCGATTCTCATATTATTATTTGTCGTAAAGAATCGAACTTAGATTCGAAATATTTATGTAAAACTTATTACAGAATACCGGTTCTTGTCAAACATTTCATTTGTCACTTGTAAATAGTTCGGCTACTCAACACTATCCTTGATTGGGGTAATATATGGGGGGGATAGGGTCAATTTTTAAGACGTGACAGAACATGATTTAGACTTTTCACCGCGGAATCGGAAGTGA
The DNA here is from genome assembly GCA_001586405.1 of Phoebis sennae. Classification (NCBI taxonomy): domain Eukaryota; kingdom Metazoa; phylum Arthropoda; class Insecta; order Lepidoptera; family Pieridae; genus Phoebis; species Phoebis sennae. The sequence continues at coordinate 18,439 of LQNK01003130.1, read as the reverse complement.
TTTCAATTGTATATGCTTAACAGAATCGACCTGCTGAAACAGAACGTGAAAAAAGTAAAGTGAAGTGGTTATTGAACCACATTCAATTTAAACTATACATTATCAACAACAACGTCGATTTAATACTAATGGCCACATAATTACGTCACTGTGCAGTTATATAGATATAAGCCTTATTAGCATATTGGATAGTTGCACGAGCCGCGTTCATGTCGCACCGAAATTATCTAACTAATTTTCTCAATATCCGTGGGAAAAGAAAACGCTAATAATTTCTCAAAGGCTATTGAATAATATATAAGAATAAAAAGTTTTTTTAAGACTTGCTTTTTCACATTCCAGACCTTGTCACGTAAGGCCGTGGGACCATCGTATCTGATGAGGCCTTTGGTGAGAATATATAATTACGGGCCGCCAGGTCTGTTCAGGCCTGTCCACTGTCGTGTCCTGTGATCTAGCGAACCATGGGACCACACGGTCCACCAGTTGAGTTTTAGCTATATAGATAGACCGTTAATTGAAGAAGGCTATATGTCATATAACATGTTTTTTTGTAAGGCAGGCAGGCGGAGCATGCGGTTCACGTGATGTTAAGTGACTCATCGCAGCCCATGAACATCTTCAACATCAAAGTGTCGCAGATGCCTTGCCAGCTTAAAGGGGATAAAGAGGTGATTAATGATGGGAAATTGGGAGAGCAGTAAAAGAGGCTGGGAGAGGAATGTGATGGGAATACAGGCTTCTGGATCCCCGGTTACCGTACGAAACTCAGTGCAACAACATTATGCTTCGGGAACGTAACGCGGAAGAACTAGTTTATATAAGTAATCAATGGAACTTTAATTTCATCAACGCACATGTGGTTTGAACACAGTGGGCTAGGTAAGCCGATCGGACTTAATGGACTTACTTATGGTTAATTTATCCACGAACAAGCGTAAATGGGCTAAATCCCGCTTTGTCTGTGAATGAAGGTGAACTACTATAGTTGCGGTAAAGTACAGGTATGGTAAATACTACAATACGTGCACACGTAACAGTAATGTCCACGGACCAGTAGTTTCTGAGAACAGTGCATTCAAACAAACGGACTTCAGCTTTATATTATTATCTATATATAATAAAGTTTTATATTTATTTTTTATTTTTGAACCGTGAATAGAATATTAAAAAACACAATAATATTTTTGCATACAAATAGTTTGTGTCTGTCAAATACGTCACGTTCAAAAATGGCGATATGAAGTTTATTTATATAAGTTGATTGATTGCAAAACCGTAATCCATTTTCGATTTACGCACAGCACAAAACAGATATGTACCCAAGTCAGTCTAATGTATATACTTCACTTCACGATACTCGACGGTCGCGCTAGGGTTGCAAACTTTGTCTTATGTACAAAAAGAGATATTTACATAGTAATACTAGCATCTAGCTAATGTTAAGACCGAGACAGGAAGAACGGAAAGATGAGCAAATGATAACTCTAATATTTTTAATTCTTGCACAGTAAAGTTCACAAGCGTGTAACGCACGCTTTGGTCCGAAATGGTCCGAGCTATTGTGTCAAATGTCAATGAGAGATGTCTATGTGAGCGTTACCCGATCACAGACGATTCCCTTCTGTACATCTGTTTTATGTAAGTCAGGTAAGCCGATCAGAGCTAATGGAGTTCTGGTTAATTTATCGATGAATAGGAGCAGATGGACTAGGTCCCGGTCTATAAATGAATAAAATGAAAAATCTAAATATTCCATAAAAAGGTCCTCCTACAGTCGTAACTTCGTCATGTAACCTAGAGGTGGGCTATATCAACTACATACACTTACTTATATCGAAAAATAATTATCGTGCCTAAATTAATTATGGTAGCTCTTGTTTTTGTTATTAATTGGTTAGCGTTAATTAGTAATGCTTGAGTACGAAGTTATTGAACATATTACCTTGGGGTGTACTTGGAATTCGATACATTATATACGCTACATTTCTACAGAGAACTTATTTATTATCAGTAATATTATTATTATTACTGATAATAATATCAATTGCACGTATAAACAATGGCGGATGGACTTGCTATAATGTTTAGTGCGGGAGTAAAAAATATCATTCGAACTCACAAACAATACTTGTATAAATCGCAACACTATCAAATGTAAAGTAAGACATTTCTCAAAGAGTTTCAAATAGCAGGCCTTAATTTAAAAAACAATAAAGCTTAATTAAGCCACTTAATTGACCACCACTCAAGTATTGTCTCTGAATTTTATGGGGCCCTGTGCGTACGCGCACACTGTGAGAACTGATAATATTGTTCGTGAATACGGGTGTCAGAATCTTTCTGTAGTCTAGTAGCCCTAATATAAGCGGGAGGGTGAATTCAAATTTGGAATTTGGTTAATAGTCCGGGTATATAACACAAATTAGGGCAAGAATCTCGCAATAAGAGATAATCAGCTATAAATTTGTAAAAACCTTTAATTTAAAACTTGTCTGTAAAACCTGCTTGTCGAAGGGCGTCTGTAACTACGGAAATTCCAAGGTCAAAGGACAAAAAATTCATCTTATTGCAGGATTGAAGTCTCCACAAGTTTTGTTTCAACATTTTCTTATATCTTGAACCATGTTCTCGATAGAAGGCAGCACGCACTGTGTATCTTCTAGACAAAACTATTCTAGTTGAGTTAGTCTAATTCTCCGAGTCGTAGGTAAATATTTGTGCCCAATTTGATATTGTGATCATCTTGATCCTGAAACATGGACGATTTTTGCCCTTTTGCACTGGTAATGTTGATGCCAAAAACTACTACTAACTAACTATTTTGAATTTAGACTAACTTAGCTGGGCAACTATAACATACGTCATACATCTAAGTTTTAGATTGGAGTAAACACAAACACCTCC
>LQNK01003130.1:0-15520 GCA_001586405.1 Phoebis sennae | reverse complement strand
TGGAGAGCCACCACTAAAACTATTTTTTTCAAATAAAATGTAGCCTATAATTTGCACCTAATTTTGATCTATCAGCATGTGAAATTTTATAAAAGACTGCCCAGTGGTTATTACGTGATTGACGCACATACAAACAGATAAATAGACAAACAGACAAACAGACAAACAGATAAACAGACAAACAGACAAACAGAAAAAAAAAAATCTAACCATGGTTTTGGTATCTATAGAACATACATGTTGCATATCAATTATTCTTTTTGAAAAATATTCAATGTACAGAAATGGTTCGGTTACTGTTTTATTATATGTATAGATGTATTATTATGTTGTTCGTAATAGAAATGTACTGTGATTTTACATAACTGGCCAATTACTGATCAGTTGGTCACAGCTAGTCATATGCCTATTTCCAAACTGAGGGTAGCTGGGTTGTGACGTCAATAAGACGTTCGAGCACCATGCGGTATCTTTTATATATTAAACTTTGATAGTTATCAAGTGACATTTGAAAGAAAAAATAACAAACTAAACTTGTTGAAACATGAAATTACTACTAAAAAATATCTAATGCAATTATCAAATAATTTGAAATATTAAAGTATAAAGAAATATTGCTAACAATGGGTATGCAAAATTATATAATAAAAGAACTTAGGAAGCTGCATAAAAACCATGACGTAGTTTAAAATTTTGAAAGATCATAAATAAGATTCGCTCCTAGTTGAATTTCATGTGAATAGTTCACATTTCCCCTAATACAGCTCAACTACATTTTCAAGCAAAATCTGCTTATTCGATTCACAGTCCTTTGCCTTACAACCAACAGCTTTAGCGTCAGAGTTTAATCTCTAGTGGAGATGAAATAAAATATCTATACATATAATAAAACAGTAACCGAACCATTTCTGTACATTGAATATTTTTCAAAAAGAGAAATTGGTATGCAATATGTATGTTCTACAGATACCAAAACCATGGTTAAATTTTTTTTTCTGTTTGACTGTTTGTCTGTTTATCTGTTTATCTGTTTGTATGTGCGTCAATCAAGTAATAACCACTGGACAGATTTTTATAAAATTTTACATACTGATAGACCAATATTAGGTGCAACTTATAGGCTACATTTTATTCAAAAATATATTTTTGGGGTGGCTCTCCATACATGTAAACGGAGGATAAAAAAATAAATTCGCGAATACATCATTGAATGAGGTTTCATTGGAAAGGTCTTTTAAAAATGATATCGAGGTTTCTAAATACGTTTTCTGCTAAAATAAATATTTTTTAAGATATATGCTTCTAAAGTCGTGAAAATGTCATACCACGTGACAATGTGAGATTTTGGTTGAATTGCGGACATGCCTTTTTATACCCTTAACGAATAGATTAAGACGTTAAAACACTCAACAAATCCTAAAAACTTAAAAAAAAATAACTAACTCTCAGCCCGCGGCTTCGCTCGCGTGGGCTTTGATTTTTTGATTTTTGTAAAGAGGCGCGCTCTGTGAGATTTTGGTCAAACGTATTTCCATAGAAAATTATAAAAAAAAACTATAGACATGCGCATTAAACACTGGTCCTGCGATCGTATTTTTTTTAAACTTTTGTTGTGCTCCTCTAAAAATACAGAAATTAGTAGCCCACGCGTGCGAAGCCGCGGGCGGAAAGCTAGTATTATAATAAAAGATAAAGAATTAGATATGAAATTAGATATTTGTATCTGGCGGGTTATAAAACTTCGATCACCGTGGCCCAAGAAAGTCAATCAGTGAGACGGATGTAAATTACAATATCCGCAAGGGGGAAACAGGAATTCACTTTTTGCCTCACACCTACATAAAAGACAAAATTCCAATCGAACAGAACTTTTTCAATTTTATCGTCTGAATAAATGTGCTTCGAATATTAATTCTGCTGCTTCAAATGTAAGATGGTTTTCCTTTAAACCATTACGAACATTTGGAATAACTCATCAATCAAAATACACTGATATAATTCATAATTTTCTTGGTATAAGTTTGTATCGTACTTCGTACTTCAAAAATTCTATTTTTTTAAATATGTGGAATACATCAATCATGGTTTTGTTATTTTAAAAGTTTATTATCTAAATTGAAATTGTTATCTATAAAGTGTAAATAAAAATTACGTATTTAGGTAATATAAATATATTTTACAGCCTTAGTGTAACATGTTATGTAGCGAAGATTATTTTTATTTTTCCCTCATAATATTTATTTTCCTTAATGGCACATAAATCATTTTAGTATTTATTTCTTTGTATCGAAAAAGCCTACCGAAAAGATTTTAGCAATTAAATAAGTAATTCAGGCGCATAATCTAGAATTCATAATCTTTCAATTTGGCGTAACGCGAAGAGCCACTTTCCCGAAAATATTTTAAGGCTCTTTTATACGCCGAGTTAAAGTCCAAAAGTCGTTAGGGTTCTGACGCCGAATTGCGGTATTACGCAGCTGCTGTGGTGTCGGAATTACTTTAGATGTACAAGGCAGAAGAACTTTCTAATACTGCGCGTAATTTCGTGTTGTTTGGGCCACAGTTGACGATTTGCGTATCCTACAAACATTAAGCTGGATTTTATTATCCCCGTGTTTTGTTTATTAAAACAAACCTTGTTTTTCTCGAGGTAATTGATATATTCAGTCCAATTACTGACTCTATTCGAGTCGAATATGTTAGAATGTGCATTTTTGAAATAAAGGAAAATTGTGCGCTTTATAAAATCGTGTAATACTTGAACCGTGGGGGTAAATAAATATGTGACGATTCAAAAGCGCGCCTCAAAGAAGCCCAGAAAAATAAATAATGTTTTAGTTAGAGTTTTATATCAAATGTTTTTCTTTAATAAATATTACATTCTTATTATAGTAGATAATAGGAAATATGTAGGTACTATGACGATTAGTTATTAACATCACATAGATATTAACGATATCATCTCATGTAATTAATGAATTTTTTAACCAAACTGGCGTTAAATTTAAATATTTGTTGAAAATAATTAATCTCTTTCAATGTAAAGTTGTATTCCTATATTGAGGTACTGAGATGTAATTTTCTCTGACGCCGTTTGACGAATGAGTCGTATGTCAGCAGTTTACACGTTTCAGATGTCTTTCTATCATCCGATTGCGACCTATCACGTTGACACGTGTATACTTATCTTTGGTGTCCCCTTTATCCAACTCCATTAGGTGATGCATATCTGAGTCACATCTGATGCAGCACACTAATATAAATTTTATTATACCAAGAACTTAAGTGTCACAACTCGACACGACATGACCATATAAAAGCGCTTTTACTTTGGTCACTATTACTTTTATTTCTTTACGTAGAAATAATCGTCATTACACCAAGTTAAAAATATTACTATACTATTTCACATTTAATTTTCGACCCACTTTTATTTAGAAGCTTTTAATTATCTAACTCCACTTGAAATTAATAGCTGTCAACTTGATAAGAATCCATCAAGTTGTTTTATTAAATTTATAAAGACGAATTGATAATCTGTTTCATAGAATATTGAGTAGAGATAATGTTTGAATATTTTGTCTGGAGTCTTTATTGACTATATTCATGAAATTATAAAATTATTTTTTTATGCTATAGCAGGCGAGTGGAGCATGCAGTTCACCTGGTGTGAAGTGTGAATGCTAAAGAGTACACAGTCGTCAGTAGTCACAGCGTTGATATGATTGCAAATTGATTTCACACATGCATTATTGTTCTCAACTATAAATGTAGGAACTAGTACATGTTGACAATGTATTTCAACTACGTATATAATATCTGTTACATTAAGTCCAGCATTGCTCTCCGATTTATAGGTGCTACGTATATAAAATCGAATCCAATTTAGAGCACGTATCATTAAGGCGATCAATTGAAAATGTGGGCTTAATCGGCTTGTCGTGTACCCATCTGATACTTTTGAATAATCACTTCACTGATCACACGTTTCGATTTATCTCCTAATTCATGGAATATCGCAAAAATATTTTATCCTGACAGACCCAGGTATTATGAATAACTCAGTCTCGATATTTGGATACAGATTCATATTATAAATCAAATGTCTGTCTCTTGTTTCTTAGGGTTCCGTACCTGAAAGATAAAACCGTTACTATCCTCCCCTGTCACCATGTCATCTCATTAACTGTGATAGCTAGATAGGTGAAACTTTCACAAATTATGTATTTCCAAAAAAATAATACTGGGATTCCAGAGTAACGTATTTATTTATCCATGCTGGGCGCCTCGATAGAGTGTGCTCAGCTCTATCGTCCTCAGTGTCACAATGGTGGCAGCAGCAGCTCCCTTCTAATTCTTCACAGATACTCCATAGAAGCCATGGCCCATATGATCTGTTAGTAAGCAACATATTACGCTTCATAATGCCATCATTACGCAACTCTGCGAAGTAAAACCGCGTCACAAATATAATCGAATATAAGTTGACCTGCGATGATGAACAATAATAACTGATATTAAATACCCTTCAATAAAATTGTTCCGGGAAGTACGAACGAGCCATAGTAATTAATTAATTATTGATTAAATAATTAAAAGGTAGTTGTGATTCCACGTATAAGACAGTAAACAAGGATTGTAGGTAATACGAGTGGTTACTTAACGGTTACTACGGCAATATGGATAATGATTGCCCTATGTTTTTAAAGATCCGATTCTATCTGGGAAATGACAATGAAAGTTCGCAATTCGACCGTATTTTTTTGTATGTTACATATCTCCTGTATTTATAGCCTGATTTGGAAAGTTGTTTTGGCATTCGAAAGGGTAGAGTGACCGTGCGGTCTTACGAATTGGGCTAAAGATTGGCCGACAATGTTGAGTACATTCCAGGGAACTTTTTCAAAAATCAACAGAATAAATTCTACGGTTAGATTTTAATGAAGTATATAGTATATACCCAATCCTGTATACCCAATTAACTCTGACTCTGAGGCTGAATTGTGACAAAAACACTTTCTGTTGAAATAAAAAAACGGAGATCTTCCGATGTGGAGGGTTATAGTTCCCTAAAAATGGAAAAATATTATTTTTTTGCCAAAAATAGAACCGACTTCCTCAGGTTAGCTATTTTAGGCAGAAAGTTATTATTTCTAAATAAAGGTAAAGTAATGAATGTGAAGGACATGTTGTTTATTTCAAATAAGTAAAGGTCGAAATGTAATATATTTCTTGTTGATATTGTTGACAGGATAGTTATTGGAAAAGATTAAAAATAAATCATATCTATTTATGATGTACTTTACTTAATTTAATAACGTTTAATTGACCCTAGCAGATTCTTTTGAAAAAAAAGTTTATGGTTATTCTGAGAACAGAATTATATTCTTTAAAAATCAAATTTGTCTAGATAGTTTTAAGATACAAGTGATTTTGAACATGTTTTCGTAATGTTATAATTACTAGTACAAACTTATTTCATCATACAGGTGGTGACGAGGATTACATGTACAAATAAATGAAAAAAAGTTAGTTGACAGATATGTGAAAAAATATTATTGCGAACAAAATAAATATTTCAGAAATAATAAAAATATTTGAGACCGTTTGTGACGATTATTATTAGATGAAAGCGTCAAAATTGTATTTTCTAAGCATTTTCTTTTCTTTATTTAAAACTATAGTTACTCCATAAATCCTTAAAATTTTAACATCAACTATACTAATATCATTATGCTACGGGAGCGAAGTCGCGTGGAGCATTCAATATATTTACAAAATATAACACGTTCCTATAGCGAATAAAATGAAATTCCTACTCGAGCATGCTATCATGCGCGAGTTAACAAACTGTTGGAGCGCCCGGCGTTGCTTACTTTGAGTGCTTATTCCGAACACGAGCCAGTACACGACACTTCGACAAAATTCCCGGAATGTAATCTCGTTCATTAAAAGTTTCGCGATGCAAATCGTGCTAGTACTCAAGTTGTTGCTTATTTTATTACGAGTTTGGCACGGTATTATAAAATATTGTAACGGTATTTATTAAGATTAACTGTTATAATTTAATGTTATACATACAATGTGTACATAAAATTCGACTATGCACTTTTTTCAGTGAGTGTTAGTTAACTATATCTTTCCTGAAAACTAATCATAACATTTATTAGTCATCGTAATAAATAAGTACTATTTTTAGTATTAATTAAAAAGATCCTGTCATCACCACCCTGTATAAGTTGTTACATAATAAACAGCTAAATAAAATGAAACTTTAACCTGAGCATGCTATCATGCGCGAGTTAACAAACTGTTGGAGCGCCCGGCGTTGCTTACTTTGAGTGCTTATTCCGAACACGAGCCAGCACACAACACTTCGACAAAATTCCCGGAATGTAATCTCGTTCATTAAAAGTTTCGCGATGCAAATCGTGCTAGTATTCAAGTTGTTGCTTATTTTATTACGAGTTTGACGCGATATTTCAAAATATAGTAACGATATTTTTTAATATTAACTGTTATACATACAATGTGTACATGCAATTCAAATATGTACTTTTTTCAGTGAGTGTTAGTTAACTATATCTTTCCTGAAAACTAATCATAACATTTATTAGTCATCGTAATAAATAAGTAATATTTTTAGTATTAATTAAAAAGATCCTGTCATCACCATCTGTATAAGTTGTTACATAATAAACAGCTAAATAATATGAAACTTTAACCCGAGCATCCTATCATGCGAGTTAACAAACTGTTGGAGCGCCCGGCGTTGCTTACTTTGAGTGCTTATTCCGGACACGAGCCAGCACACAACACTTCGAGGAAATTCCCGGAATGCAATCTCGTTCATTAAAAGTTTCGCGATGCAAATCGTACTAGTATAAAATTGTTGCTTATTCAATCCGTTTTTGCTATCTGAAAATATTTCATCGATATTTTGTTATGATCTACTGGCAATAGTTTGCTGTTTCACGGAATGTGCCAATGTTATCAAAGGTAAGCAACATGACAAATTAACGGCCGTTTTCAATATTCTATCTATCCCTTGTTTTGCTTACTAAAGTCAGACAAATCTATCTATTTGCACTTACTTTGATTTCAATATGCTGTAAACGGATAGCCTTTGCTATGACTTTTGTCAATCTCACGTCATATAATCTGAGATAACAATCTATCTAAAATCTTGATACATTATTGAAAACGGATTTGGAGGATTACATTTTATTGAATTAAAAAGAATTCATGTAAAAAGTCAGTTAATTTCATGTTTTATGATATTGATATTGTGTTGACGAAAACGGTAAAAGTAGGTAAATATTTTTTTTATGACAAGTTATTGTTCATCCAGACCATTAAAAATATTGGAGCTTTAAAAGCAATAATATATCTCTTCCTGAAAAGCATTCTATATCTGTTGTTCAGTACAAGGAATATGTCCTTGTTACTTTGTCAATTATTGCAACAGACTGAGTATGTTGAAGTTAAGTTGTTAAGAAACTATGATGATATATTAAGTTTTGTCGTTGTAAATTAATTAACATAACACTACTAATTTACAGAATGGTTGACGGGTAAACTAAATAAATACCCATTATTTTGAAACTCAATCTATCCGTTCTTCTTGTAAGAGGGTATCACGTTCTATGAAAAGGCCCTAGCTCAGCATATTGCCTTGGTCAATTGACCAGGCGCTGGTATTCTGATAGGACGCTAAAGGGGAAGTCAGGTGTACCAAGTAAAAGAAAAAGATAAGGGAATAATATAGTAAATAAAAAAATATAGAAAGCAAGTACTGAATAATAATGACAATAAATTACATATATATACAAAGTTAGATAAATATAACATATAAATAGTATATATATTTATTTTTTATATGATAGCAGGCGAACGGGGCATGCGGTTCACCTGATGTTAGGTGACTGACCGCAGCCTATAAGCATCCACAAGTGTCGCAGATGCCTGCCGACTTGAAGGAAAGGGAGAGGAGTAGGAAAGGATAGGAGAGGAATGGGTATGTAATGTACAGGCATACTACATAATATTATATACAAACATAATACATATAAAAATTCAAGTTTTCTATCTAAAAATCGATGACGTATCTATATCCACCTTGATTCACGTTGATTTTAGAGAAATACATTATTTCCTTTATAAATATTCATTTTATATAGTAAGGTATGCATTGAAGAGGCTTACTTACCCCAGGTATAACGTTTGTCTAAGCCTTGTTAGCTTTAAAATAATATCACATCCATCCGTCACTAATTACGTATTCATATTTTTTCATAAATAATTACCGCTGCAAATTAAGCTCGTAAATTCTATGATGATGTTAGATACAATTCAAACAGATAGCTTGTTTGTCCTAGTGTATCTTTATTCAAGTAAGTTTGCTTGAATAAAGATTCACTAGGAAATTTCCTAGAAGTGTTTTTTGAATAGGCAAAATTAAATAACGTTTTCATTTAAATACGTTATAAAATAACAAATCACTAATATTATAAATTGACTATAGTGTCGTCCAGTGGAAAGTATTAACGTCTTGTACATATTCATCGATTTCGTAACATGTCTTCTGCGTCATTTATTTCCATAATTTTAAAACAAAATATCATGAATCTTAAGGAAGTTGTTTATAAAATTATTTTTAACACGAAACACTGACTTCTTTCTCCTGCCCTTATCCCACTAGGTGGGGTCGGCACAACATGTGTTTTTCTTCCATGCCCCTCTATCAGCCGTCATCTCCTTAGTCACACCTTTCACACTCATATCTTTATTCACACAATCCATCCACACTTTCTTCGGTCTCCCTCTACCTCTCACTCCATCCACATTCATATCCAATACTTTCCTAACTACATGCTCTTCCTCTCTTCTCATGACATGCCCATACCATGCTAATCTGTTACTCCTTAATTTTTCCGTCACTGGTGCTACCTTCAGGCTCCCTCTTATGTACTCATTCCTGATCTTATCCATTCTTGTTACTCCACACATCCATCTTAGCATCCGCATCTCTGCCACGTGTAGCCTTCTCTCGTCCGACCCTTTGGTTGCCCAGCACTCAGATCCGTACATGGTGACAGGTCTTATGACGGTCTTATAAATTTTCCCCTTTAGTTTCAAGGGCATTCGAGGATCACAGGTGATACCTAAGACTTGTCGCCACTTCATCCAACCTGCACTTATCCTATTCTTCACGTCCCGGTCAATATCACCGTCACTTTGGATCAACGATCCAAGGTACTTAGAGTCAGAGCAAACTGGTAAAGTAACACCGTTTAACGCTATGTGGGCAAAATTGGACGTGCCACCGAAGTCGTAGAACAAATGTTCGGTTTTTGTTCTACTTATCTTCAGTCCGACACTCTCCACTTTCTCCCGCCACTCTTCCAATCTACTCTGGACCTCGGTTGCATTTTCTCTAACGAGAACAATATCATCGGCAAACAGCATACACCAGGGGGCTGTATGTCCGATGTCAATGCATCCAAATCAATTTTCTTTTTCAAAGCCCACCACAAAACCTCTGGATACCCTGAGCTAGGGCCTTTTGCATAGAACTTGATACCCTCTTACAAAAAGAACGGATAGATTGAGTTTCAAAATAATGGGTATTCATTTAGTTTTTCCGTGAACCATTCTGTATATTAGTAGTGTTAGTTAATTTACAACGACAAAACTTAATATATCATCATAGTTTCTTAACAACTTGACTTCAACATACTCAGTCTGTTGCAATAATGGCAAAGTAACAAGGACATATTCCTTGTACTGAACAACAGATATAGAATGCTTTTCAGGAAGAGATATATTATTGCTTTTAAAGCTCCAATATTTTTTAATGGTCTGGATGAACAATAACTTGTCATAAAAAAATATTTACCTACTTTTTCCGTTTTCATCAACACAATATCAATATCAAAAAACATGAAATTAACTGACTTTTTACATGAATTCTTTTTAATTCAATAAAATGTAATCCTCCAAATCCGTTTTCAATAATGTATCAAGATTTTAGATCAATTGTTATCTCAGATTATATGACATGAGATTGACAAAAGTCATAGCAAAGGCTATCCGTTTACAGCATATTGAAATCAAAGTAAGTGCAAATAGATAGATTTGTCTGACTTTAGTAAGCAAAACAAGGGATAGATAGAATATTGAAAACGGCCGTTAATTTGTCATATTGCTTACCTTTGATAACATTGGCACATTCTGTGAAACAGCAAACTATTGCCAGTAGATCATAACAAAATATCGATGAAATATTTTCAGATAGCAAAAACCGATTGAATAAGCAACAATTTTGTACTAGTACGATTTGCATCGCGAAACTTTTAATGAACGAGATTACATTCCGGGAATTTACAGAAAAGGCCTACGATCGGGTACCCAGAGAGGTTTGACTTGGGTCAACAAACACCATGTGCAGGTTCTTATGCGCACGTTTATACTTTTCGCAAAGTTGACGAATTGCGAATCGTCTGTTGTACTACGTCCAGGCATGAACCCAAATTGATTCTGTGCCACCGCACTCTCCAATCTCACGCGTCTCTCTATTATTTTTTCCCAGATCTTCATACTATGTGACATGAGCTTTATTCCTCGATAATTGCTGCAATCCTGCATATCAACTTTGTTTTTAAATATGGGCACGAGCGAACTGTAGCACCATTCGTCGGGGATCGCCTCTTCTTGCAACAACTTATTAAAGAATAAAGTCAGCCATTTCCATCCATCGGCTTTCAAAGCCTTCCATACTTCAGCTGGTATACCATCCGGTCCCACCGCTTTTCCGTTTTTCATACTTTGGACCTTTGCCCTTTGTACTTCATCCAAAGTTACTTCCTGCACTATACCCATATTTGTAGAAACACGGAACACTGACATGGAAATATTTTCTTTATGTCTTGTCATTTAAAGTCAAGATCACGCTATGGACAAGTATGACTCGAGTAAAATCTTATGTCACTAGAACAATACAATTTCAAAGGATTTGTCCGTTTATCCTATACAATATTATATCACTCTTGTCGTAACTTCTGTGAACCCTGTAGGGTTTCAAAATGCACGCTCTGTAGCATTTTTTTAGTCTAAATAATATTATAAATTATTTGTGTATTTTTATGCTTTTTATTATCTATGGTCTTCTTTATGCGATGCAGACATAGCACGGGATTAAATTTATACTATCGTGAATCTAGTTTTGTATTGTGTACCTTCGCTATAAGTTAATTCTTTTTGTATTTAATTTTTCTTTCTTCTATTTTTTTTGTTTCATGCAGAAGCAAGAGTGGCAAAACAAGTTTGAGCCCTCAGAATGACAAAATATCAAGAGATTTTTCATCCCTGTATTAAGTCAGTCCTCCAGCCAGTCGGGAAATTAACATACTGTTTATTTTTTCAGTGTCAATGTTACATAACTATATTTTCTGAAAACTGATTTTAACATCTATAGACTACCTAAATTATTTCAGCAATAAACGATTGGGAGCCGAGCATTGCACAATCGGGTGCCTGGAGGCCTGCATTCCCATTCCATTCCTTTCCAAGCCTGTTCTACTCCTCTCCCAATTTTATCATCTCCTTATCCCCTTCCTTCGAGCCGGCAAGGCATCTGCGACACTTGGATGTTGTAGATGTTTATGGGCTGCGGTTTGTCACTTAACATAAGGAACCGCAAGCTCCGCTTGCACTTCAACATAAAAAGCCATATCGTTAGCAGTTAGACAAGGATGGTAGTGTAAATATTAAATCACTAGAACGATACAATATTTTAAGATATATCCTTGCATTAAGTCACTCCTGTCTAGAACCTCAATGTTGCTTTATTTTTGAAGGATTTCTGCGTGGGCTTTCATATAAATCTTTATTATTTTAGAAATTAATGTCGAACTTCTTGTGAAGATAGATTGGCCTTATATATAAAAGGCATTGATATTTTTTAGTTCATTGATCTGTAAGCTTTCACCCTATTTTTGGTTTTGTTCAATGGTTATGAATTTGAAAAATTCTTGGTGATTGTGGTATAACAGCTGGGCACATTTAGTCATAGAATTATTTCTAAAGTATTTTTGAATAAGATCTCTTATCAATCTTTATTATTTCAGATATGAATACTAATACTCCGAGAGTTAGGACTATTTTTTGGGACTGTGTTTGAGGCAAGCTAAAATCTTGTATGATGTCTCTCTTATTTTACCCCGAATGGAACTGCAGATCAAGCTGGTGAGTAGTGGGGTTTAATCTGAATAAACCTCAAATTAAAAAATATATATTTATATATTTGAGGCAGCATGCTATTTCTAATGTGAAAAGAAATTAAAACAATAAGCCAGACGGTTTAGTGGGGGCATTATTTTAACATTGCTAGATGCATTCAAAAAAATTTGCAAAAACATAAATAAGACTAAAATGTATTTAGTACGTAATTTTAATAGGGTATTATTTATAGCTATAATATAGTAGTCTCAGACGACAGTTCTTTTCGGAGGGACTTTCTATCCCTTGTTTTGCTTACTAAAGTCAGGCAAATTTATCTACTTGCCTTTACTTTGATTTCAATATGCTGCCGACGGATAGCCTTTGTTATGACTTTTGACAATCAAATATCATTTAATCTGAGATTACAATCTATCCAAAATCGTTATTGAAAACGGCCGTTAGTCGGTATGATAGAAACCAGACAAGTTTTCAGCGTGCTTCAAACATCTCCCCAAAAATGGTCCTAGCTCTTGGAATATTAGGCTCTGACGCTACTCGATCCTTGTATAGAAAGGTCACTAACGTTTCTTATCGGCACTTAGATCTGAAAGCTTTCATTTTATTCTTGGTAATTTTTCTTCAATGATTCTTAGGTTTTGTGTATATTTCATGAAAATAAATTATTCAAAGAATAACAAAAGGTATATGAACATATATTTGTTGCGTACTTTCAGACGTGATATGCATTATCTTGTTAAAAATCCATTGATGTATGGGATTTTTATATATCAATGAAAAATTCATCTAAATTCGTTCAGTGGTACTAATACAACCGAGTGTAAAATATCAATAATTCTTACATTTAAGACAATACTTATTACGTATCACAAAATATACATTAAAATACAGGAAATTAATTTATTTTTGAGACGGGTAGCGTGATGCCTAAAAATCATCACTTCAGTATGTATGTAACACAATAAAAATCTTCAGGTACTGGTTTTCAGTAACACCTTAATTGACTTATGGACTGTGGTCCAAATAAAAGAGTTTGTTGCCAGTTAATCTTTAAAATAAGTTAAAGCAGTATTTATTTACGTATTAAATATATATATATATATATATATATATATTTAATTGAAACAAAATAAATTATCTTTAAATAATACAATAATATGTTGAATATTTCATTTACTTACAAGACTCACCAATAATTGTTTGACAGGCTTCAAGTAGGTTAAACTGGTTCTATTGATAGTGTGAGTAAACCGAAGCCTTTTAACTGCACGTGTGAAGGATCTTGATAAGCTAGTAATTGATTGAATAAGTCGTTGGTCTAGTGGTTGCATCTTTGACTACAGATCAAAGGGTCTCAGGTTCAAAACAGGTAGGACATAAAAATGTTATTTAGTTTAACTAACATAAAAATAAACGACCCGGTTGGCGCAGTGGTTCAGCAATGGTATATTGCGCCGGAGGTTGTGGGTTCGATCCCCACGAGCAGAAAATTATGATGTGATGAACATTGTAATTTTCTACTGTCTGGGTGTTAATTTATCTATAGTATGTATTTACAAAAAAAAGTATGTTTAAGTATGTCTATCAGTTATCTAGTATCCATAATACAAGCTTTGCTTAGTTTGGGACTAGATGGCGTTGTGTTAAATGTCCAGGAATATTTATTTAGTAACAGCTCTGAGTCAGGAAGTTGGCGATGTTGATACAACATGTCTCGGCGAGCACGTAAAGCCGTTGGTGTCGCGCCTGATCTCTCCAGTCGTGTCGGGTTTTCGTCCCATCGAATTAAATATAGTAAAGAAATACAGAGTGCACCGCAGTGCAGTCTACGTGAACACTTGTGCGCTATAATACCGCCTGCGCTGGTAGGTCTCAGTTGAGATTAGCCACTATGGTCGAAATCAGGGGATCTATTAACTGCTTGAAAACAATTAGAACGTTGCCGCACTCAAGCGTGTTGCTTCTCTTGTCGTCAGTTTCTGACACTGCAAACAAAAGAGCTACAAATATCGTGTCAAATTTTGGAATGTCACCCTTAGTGGGAACCCTTAGTGACGACGCACTGCATAGACGGAATATGTGAGTAGTAAATAAATGTTCATTTGAAACTGTCTAGAGTGCGTTTACATCCAAAGTGCGACGTTCGACGCATTTCGCTGTTAATTTGTACACATCTCTAAACTCAAAAATAAATAGTAGCCCGCGTGGAATTTGTTCGTTCGTTCATTCGTTCGTCCAAAGACTGAGTAAGTTTATCTGGTATTTATTAAAAATTATATTATATCATTTATAACAAGTTATTCAAGAAAGGTTCCAATGCAATTTATGGTTTACATTCAATATTTCTTACTAATATCATCATTTATATAAAAGGGTCTATTAATACGTTATAATTTTTATAGCTACGTATTTCTACGGAAGCCTTCCAACTGCCTGTCTGTCTATTCACACTTCATAAAGTAATTGCTTGGAAACAATACCCCACTTTGTCGCATCGTAATACAATTATCCATGAACTTAGCTTAGTAGGTATAGTAGAGTTTAAAAAAAATTCTAGCGGTTATTGTATTACATAATTTTAATGATTATATTATGTATTATAATTAATGATACATGCCTACAATCTGCTGATCACCGCTTCAGCCGTATTAATTACGGTCTATATATATATATAAGTACCGTATCACGTTCTCTATATTATCTACCCATATACGAAATTTACATATAAACATAAACATCCTAATTTATAAATCTAGAATGCGAGAAAAATTTAAGCGGAAACCATTTTTTATAAAGAATATTTAATATAAAGAAATGTTGACCACGGAAGTAAATATTGTAATTACTCTAAGACAAGACATCAGTAGGCAAAGTGACTACGAATAATATAATTTATATATATCTATACCTTAGGTTTCGATGGAGTTCTTTAATATAGTTAGCGGTTTATTTTTAAACTCGTCTTTATAGAACAAGTATTTTCGTCAAATTCTACGAATGATGAAATTTCAATTATTTACAATTTACAAACGGATTCTAAATTTGTGCCTTCTGGGTGGAATTTCTTATAAACAAACATCCCTTATTATTTCCCTATAATTATATCAACAGTATGTTTTTTTTTTCCTAAATGCGATATAGGATAGTATTATTGAACTTATAGAAGATAAAAATCATTTGAATGCATGTTTCGAGACCAGTGCAGTATAGTTGTTAGACATCATCAATCAATCATCAATACATATAATAAAATCGTAGCATGTCAAAATTTGTACATTGA
>LQNK01003125.1:0-12627 GCA_001586405.1 Phoebis sennae | reverse complement strand
AACCTAACGGTAAATTCAAATTCACATATTCAAATATTTTACTTCTTTCAATTATTAATTATTCCACAACATAATTTAGATCATAATATAACTAATACATGATTGGGAATTTAATGCAAACATATTATATGTAAGGATAACTAACGCACCTTTTACGAATTCAAATCCTGTGAATCAGATCGCATTGATGTGATAATATCTGCATTTGTCGTCCCTCGTTCATCAGCAATTCAAACTTTGTTCGAGGCAGTTGGGATGTCCACTTATTGTTTCCTCAGGTAAGCCCATTTTCACCGATTTACGGTGAAGGTGGAAGTGCTTGGCCTTCTTCTTAATCAGGATAATTTGCGAACGGTCGAAACTAGCACGTGGCATCTTCAACGCTTCTGATGTGTTAGGAATTGTTTCCAACGATACACATCACTTGCACGTACATGTTTATTATCCAATGTTTCGTAACAGTCTGAGCCGAATACAATACTTACAGCCTATTTTATAATAGTCAATCACACCATTCAAGAGAGGGTAAATGACAATATCATAAACAGTCTATATATATTTCGTTAGGTTTACTTAATGTCTATTTCCAATAATAATTAATAACAATATTAGATATTATACAAAGTTGACTAATACATTTAATACTTAAACATTCAAGAGTAAATACAAAATAATACTCAATAATCAATTATATAGATGGCACCACTGTTTTATACTATCATGACATTGACATTTCAGTTACTGTAAACAAATGTTACTAACACAACACATTTCACAACACATACAAATTCACAATGCTAACTTTAGAAGGGATTCGTCCCCTGCACTCCGCGCGTTACTGGTACTTCTCTCAAGCTAAGCCGGTAGATCTGACCCAACTGTACCTTAGGTGGTATTGCGACCATTAAGAGAGAAGCCCGTAAACTAATAATACAAG
This sequence comes from Phoebis sennae, assembly GCA_001586405.1. Taxonomy (NCBI): domain Eukaryota; kingdom Metazoa; phylum Arthropoda; class Insecta; order Lepidoptera; family Pieridae; genus Phoebis; species Phoebis sennae. Next base: position 11,690 of record LQNK01003125.1, on the reverse strand, counting down.
CCATTATATACATAAAATATTGCTGACACCGATGTATTGGCCGGTGGGGTTTATAGCACATGTCAGCAAAATTGGACAGTGTAACAGTGCGTTGCTGAATCACGATTTGTATGGAGTTTGACTTCTGTACATACCCATTTTGTACCTAGACTATATAACTCTTAAAGTAAAAACGCCTCAAGCATTTGTAGGAACAATAGGTAAACCTACCTATGACAGAATTTGTAACTACGACGAAAAATAATTTTTAACTGTGTCTCGACTTTTTATTTATTTACATTTGGTAGATACAAAAATACAAAATTCGTGTCATATTTCGAAATCATCATCGTCCTGCCCTTTTCCCATTATTTGGGGTCAGAGCAATGGGTTTTTCCTTCCACTCTTCTCTCTTCTTAGTCATTTCCGCATTCACACATTCTTTCATTCATATCTTCTTTTATACAATCCATCCATCATTTCTTTGGCCTCTTCCTTCATCTCAATCTCATCTCATCTCATCATCTCATCTCATCTCATCTCATCAATCATCAACCTTCATATTTATTACCCCAACATAATTATCATCCCGCCGTATCACATGCCCAAACCAAGTTAAGTCACACATTTCAAAATACATTTCGAAATTCATGTGTAATAATAATTTTAAAATTATATCCAATGAAATTTTTTCATGTATCTTACAAATAAATAAATAAAACTACATAATACGCCATAATACTCTAAATATTACGAACCAATTCACAAAATGGCGCGTAATGCTGACTTAAGCGCACCGATATCAAAAACCGTTATCCGTACCGATATAACCGTTATATAATACCGGTATTGATATAACGATTCTCTAATGATATTATTTCGCACGAATTTCGGCAATTACCTCCTTTCATAGCATATCGGGGCTAATTTAAATTAAGTAGGTTATAATAGGTAGAAATTAGGGTGGGAATGCTACCTTTTCTGAAGTAGGGTTGTTAAAAGGGTATAAATGGCGTATAATATTAATCATGTTTTGTACATTTTGGTATTTCCCCCGTGCAAATCACAACGTTATTACAAACATTAAAAATGTTATTAAATGCGATGTTTTCAAGAAAAAAATTCACTGATAAAGCTTAGGTGACTTATGAAACAATTTAAATTCATCACTTCTTAGTCTATAATATTTCACATTAGTTTATAACATCCAAATATCTATACTAATATTATAAAGAAGAAGAAATTGTTCGTACCTACACGGTAATCTTCGAAAAAATATAGGCGAGTGTGGTATCACATGTTAGGTCTTGATTTGTACATTACAACGCGAGGTCTAGCTAGGAGTGAGCTACTAGTAGCGTAGCGTAGCGTAAATAAAGTATAGACCGTGTCCAAGAGTAATGTTAGCTTTATATCTGTAATAAAAAAACCTTTTATTTCTAATTCCTTAAATAGATTACTAGATAATAAGGACATTAATTTCAGTATTTTTTGGTATATAATATAATTGAATATTTATGTTAATATTAGCTTAGGTTTATAAAACATACATATTGCATAGCAAATCCTATTTTTTTAAATGTTCTATGTACAGAAATGGCCTGGTTACATATAGATGTTAAGATATTTCGGATTTAAATTCAATTCACGAAAGCTTTTAAAGGTAATTCTCACAGATTTCGAGAAATCTAATTATTTAGGAAATGAGGATATAGAAGATACATTAAATTAATAACTTTGTTAATTTTTATTCCTTCATCATCACATTTAAGAGTTTGGATGTTTATACGTTGGGATTTTTGACACAAAAATGTCAATCACGCCTAATAACTATTTTTTAAAATACATTAGTTTATGATAAGTGACGTTGAAAAAAGTAATTGCGCTGAATAATTACAATTAAATTAAATCTTTATGTATAAAACTCAAAGGTGACTGACTAACTGATTGTCAGTAATCTATCGGATTGGGTTGAAATTTGGCATGCAGGTAGATGTTATGACGTAGGCATCCGCTAAGAAAGGATTTTGATCAAATCCCACGAACGAAACGGAGAAAACAGATATACGTGGGTGAAACCACGTGGCACAGCTAGTTATTTATAAAATTTAACTACCATTTCGTACCGGTATGGTTTGGGTATTTTGAATACACACCGTAAATACCATATCGGTATAAAAATACCCATACCATTTACACTAGTAAATCTTTACCCAAACAATTATCACACTATGACGTGAACGAAAACCGGAACGGGAAACTAGTTCAAACATGCAGTATTACACATTATACCTACGCATTCAGACGTGTTGAATCCTATCAAAATCTGTTCAGCTATTTCTGTGGTTTGAGTGCAAATATTGACTTTTACTATATAAGAATCTTTTTCCATGCTTTCTCCTTCAAAAATGGTAGGTAGAGGAGGTTGTATTTGAAGAAATAGATCCGCTTTATAGATATAGCAACACTTAATTTGAGTATAGTTTTAGAATAGCACATAAATTTAAATATTGGTTAAGATATTTGCAGTCATTTAACATTTTGTGTGTTGTATATTGCTAAATTACTCTTTTAAAATAACTTTTTTGACATATAGATAGATTTTTTTAGAAAATAAGGCCTTAATTTAAGCTTTTATTACGATAGATATATGAAATTCAATATGTATATTAAATTGTCTTTTCTTTATTCGTTTTGCGATAATATAGTATTGTAATGGTATTTATGGCTTATGCATTTTTGCAATCATATAATATATTGTAATATTTGTAAAAACATAAGCATTTTCACACTTTCTTAGCTATATAAACATGGTTTGAATTTTATTTTTAATTGATGCTAAATAGTAATTAATTTATTAAATTAAACTTTTATGTGTAATCCACCATATAGAAAATTACAATACTTATATTTTATTTTATCGAAATTTATAAAATATCACCTTTTTATTACTTCGAATTAAAAAGTGTCCATTATAATTTTGATACAACACTAAAATAAATTACCAATTAGATTGAATTACAATTCATGTAAAAAAAAAAACAAACAAAACCTTTTTTGTATCACTCTTTTGATTTTATCATATTGTCTTATTATGCTAAGCGTACACCTTTCGTACGTATTCAATATTTGTGCAGTGCGATACGAATAGTGGACGCTTCATTGACATTCTACATAATTATTACGATTAGTAAAATAATATGTTTATGTATGTCGATACGTGGACACTTAGCTTAAAGTAATTTAGCAATATACAGTCATGTGTGTGGCTTTATACATGTGTTTAAGGTAAGTGTTTGATTTTATATATTTCTATTATTTTACAATAATTTATAAGTATAGGACAGGACTATATTACTAATATCATTACAAGAAATATAAAAATTGAATAATTTTAACATTCTAACATTTTTATGCGATTTTAGAAAAACTTAACAAAGATGGAAATAACCTACAAGAGATTTAATTTATTTATTTTACATAATAATGTATATTAATTGTTTTTAATGCATCAATCTTGTATAATAATATTTTAATGCCATTAAGTTTTGTCATGCTGTTAGCGTATCTCTCAAACAAATAAATTACAACGCAAACAAATAAATATTGATAAAATAAAAAAAAATATTTCCTACACTGTGATATTAGTAATATAGTCTGGCAAATGTGATAGTAACTATGGTTGAAGAACGTCAATATTTCTGTGCAATGGTAAGACAAAGGTTTAATTTTAAATTATTTTTTATATGATAATATTGTGCTGACTACAAACTAAGGTTGTTAACTGATTTGTCGGTATGACACGTACTAAACTTCAAAATTCAATTCAAACACAACTCAAGACCTTGTGCTACGAGTTTACAAAGATGTCCCATAAGTTAAAAAATATTTTGTAAGGTGATTGTCAAAGTCACAAGGAATTTTACGATTCAAAAAGATCGTAATGACCTGTAAAGTATCACCCAGACTCATAAAACCTTTCTTGCCATTAAAGAGTTTTGTAAATCTATTGTTGTATGTGTTGAAATAATGTTGTCATAGTACAAACAGCATCTCTTATCCTTTAATAATTGCATCGTATTAATACACATATCGAGGTTTTACCAGTGACGTACCGACAAATGAGTAGTCGTGCTTATTTTGCACTACATTAAATAATAACAAATTCGTAAAAAAGCGATGCATTCAGTTATTTTATATTCTTTGTTAATTTCAATTACAAATAAACTTATTTTTTTCTTTTATTTCTTTTTAAGGATAGAGTTGACTAGAAAAAAGATTTGCCCTGTATGGGACATGAATGTTTTTTAATAATAATAATAATACTATATACAGTTGGTTTTAATCGAGATACAAAAATGCACAGAATTTCATTTAATATTCGCTTATGACATTGCCCATAAACTGCAATTTAATAGCAACGATTCAAAACAATTTCATTTTAAACGAGTTTCCAAGTTTCTAGACGAAAAGTTAGTCAATCTCGAGTCCGTTTCAAAAGCTTCAAGTTGCATAATACTGTGCATTTTATCAAAGATTGCAAAGGTGAATAATATAATACAGTCAAACCGCATTTAATGTACTCTATCAACAAGTTTAATGTACTTTTGAAGCACGTCTAGGAAATCTATATGGCTTGCATATGAGTGTCTATATAATCTTAAGCTATATTATTAGAATAGAATAGTATGAAAATCGTTTATTTAATCAAAAAAGAAGAAGAATAGAATAGTATAGACAATATTTTTATTCACGTAAACTTTTTACAAAGTATTTATGAATGGTTGATTTTTTGTTACCACCGATTTGGAAAATCGATGCTATAGTATAGGTCCTTTACAACATAATTTTAAATTTCTATTAAATTCTTTTGCTTTTAAAAATAAAATTATATTCAATTCTTTCAACTAAAAAAATGTTTCAAGATCTCAAGTATAGGGCAATTAATTAAACATTTTTATTAGTTTTTATTTATTTGTTATCTCCCTTATATTATTACAACTAAGTTTAAAGGTCCCTAGTAGGTATAGAATGTCATATTTTAATAGTATATATTTATATTGAGTCGAGTTCTTAAAGTAAATTTGCTATTTCTTAAATATGAATCAATAACTGTGGATAATGCCGAACTGATGATGAATGCGATGTACATAAAATAGTATAATTACGATATCTGTGGAAACCCAAAATACCCCAAAAAGTCAAATTATGATTCCTATAGTATACACTCTTGAGGATACTATTTATAAATTCATGTATTACATAACTTCTTCAAAGTTAGAAATATAGAATGTGACAAAACTCGTATACTTACGAAAATCGGGTTAATGTTTTCAATGCTTTATATAGTTGTTTGTCGAAAAACTTTGACGTTGCTTGTAAATATTCAACTTGGATAACAATTTGTATATACTTTTATTATTTCTTTGCACACAAAAATATTGGAATAAGATTTTAGAGTACAAAAATGTCGGTTTGACTGTCACATATTATTTTTATATCATAGTATATTTTTTTAATATTTTTTCTATTATAGGAATTAACTAAGATATTCTTATGTAGTTGTTTATAGAACAAAATGCAGAATATTTTAAGAAATAAGAAATAATTTTATTCAAAGAAAAACCAGTCACAAGTTTCATAAACAATTAGCACCTTTTCTACACTTCGCCGGACGTTTATTCATAACTTATCTAAAATATACAATATACTATAATTATATATACTAATTTTATTATTCTAAATACACACAATTTAGAAGCTCAACGAATATATTAATAATAGCTGAATGAACGCCGATCGTATTTACAGAGAAATGTATTAATTTACAATTCAGAGATCTGATTTTTTTTTCAATGAATTTAAATTTTCTTCAAAAGTTAAGTAAACGTTCTTTATAAAATTAGATACTTTTTTAATAAAATTCAAACGTTTATTTTAAATTTAACGCGTAATATAGCACCTGTTTAAATTATTTATGTTTATATGTTGATCACCACTGCAGGTTTTTTCTTCTAGAAATATTTTTCTTAATTTGTTTGGAAGCAATCACTTTCGCACCAATACTGGCTTTGCTTATTAAATAACACGCTATTTTTATTAATCTCATTTTAGATTAGTTATAAAGTATTCTAGAATATAAACTAGGCTAACATACTTAAATATTTAAACAATTTATATAATCTAGGTTTTTTTTCAATTCAACTCCGCTCTTGAAATAATAATGCGAAATAACAAAATGAATTAATGAATAATTGTGTTCCAATTAATGAATGAATTGGAAGTATTCGATCTCATAAATATTGGACCATTTATATTCAAAAGTAATTTGAAAGGCAAATTATAATTACAATAATTTTTACGAATGTCTTCAAATTGTGTTCACGTTACGCACCTTGTATTTGATACTAAGCATGATGCTTTGTTCGTCATGACATTTATGGTGTATCAAATACGCGGTACCGACGCTGAATAAATGTTGGTTTTCTAAAAATTTTATTTGGGCCATTTAAATGATTTCAATTAAGTCGTATAATCATATACATAGCTACAAACATGTACACATATATTTGGTCCTTCGAACTGGTTTGAAACGACAGAGGTGAAAATATTGTTTAATAATAATTAACCACCTGGAAATGTAGGTATTTTAGTTTATATATCATAATAGAAATTATAGCCGTATTATCATTTATTCATCCAGTCTTCATTTGACTACCTTAAATACTTTAGGTATTATTATTAAGCCTTTCTTTCCTTTCATTATAAATATTACTTATACAGTTTTCACAACTGGTTTTACACGTAGGCCTCTTAAAGGAGTTTTCATTGTATTTTATTCTGTACTTTTCTTGACCATGTTGCTCTTCCAATTACTTTAATTTCATCTATCCAGCTCTTAAATTTCATACTTACATATACGCAAATCTAAAATGGTATATTATTTACTTCTATTTATAATTCAAATATATTACCTTTCTTAAGGAGGTTCTATATTTATAATTTTTGTTAGTTGTGCGCCGAATCATGGTTTCGCCGATTACCAAATACTATTCGGTTTAATCTGAGCCGGATATTCGGCCGAATACAAATAGTGAAAAGATACCAAATATGCTGAATATTAACTTTTTATAATTGTATATGATGATTAGAATAAAGGTAATGTATATGCCTTTAGTTAATTAGAAATATCGTTAGATTAGACTTCAAAGCCCGAGTGACACTACAAAAAACCAAAATAGCGAATATTATTATGTTTATTTTTATGCAGTCATTTTTTATACTCTTATTTACCAATGATAGTCATTTTTTCTTTTACACTTATGTACTAATGATTATCCATATAAATCGATCACTTATGTTACTTTTATGCAGTTTGTTTACTCTTATGTACAACTGATTATCGACATAAATCAAGCCTTTATGTTTATTTATTTAGTTTGTAATGATTATCGATATAAATTGATCACTTAAGTTACTTTTATGCAGTTTGTTTACTCTTATGTACAACTGATTATCCATATAAATCGATCATTTAAGTTACTTTTATGCAGTTTGTTTACTCTTATGTACCACTGATTGTCGATATAAATCAAGTCCTTATGTTTTTTTATTTAGTTTGTAATGATTATTGCTTAAATTGATCACTTTAAGTTACTTTTATGCAGTTTGTTTACTCTTATGTACCACTAATTATCCATATAAATCGATCATTTAAGTTACTTTTATGCAGTTTGTTTACTCTTATGCACCACTGATTATCGATATAAATCGAGCACTGTACTGACAGATGGCGTTCCTGCAGAACCGGTCCATCTCACTGGTGGACATGTACATCGACAACTCGGAGCCGTCAGAGAACGTGGGCCAGATACACTTCTCCCTGGAGTACGACTTCCAGAACACCACGCTCATATTGAAGATCATACAGGTTAGTTTATTTATTTATTTATTTATTTATTAGGTTTGCCAACGTTTGTATACATAAAAAAAATCACAATTTCTATCTTAATATGTAAGAAACTAATAGAGGGGCTTTGTATAATTATGTCAAATGTAATATAAATGTAATGTGATTCTACACAACTGGCCAATTATAGAACTAGTCAGTTAACAACAAATCACAGCTAGTCATAAAGACTATTAGCAAAGTGAGGGTAGTTGGGTCGTGACGTCAATTAGACGTTCGAGCACCAGGCGCAATCGGTACCAATGCGCCCAGATAATTTGATGACAGCTGACAACTAACAATTGACATTTGCATAGAAAGATGACATTCAAAACTTGTTAAAACATGAAATCACAAAATGTTTCCGACAAATATACATGAGATAATGCTACAAACACTTACAGACAAACACAACATGCACAATATAATAATAACTTATTACATCGAGAATGATATACATACACAGAAAAAATTTTACTAACATACACAGACCACTTATATAAGGTTTTACATATAAATTCATTCACAACTGTATTTTTTTAATAAGATTGTTCGGAGAGTGCTGGGGGAATGACAGAAAATATCAATATCGCTACTATGACTATTTACCGCTTTACACATTCTGCAGATAGGAGAATTATTGCCTGTTTATCAAAGATAACTGTATTTTCATGTTACCACAGGCAAGCATACGATTCACCTGATGTTAAGTCAATGACCGCATGAACATCTAAAGTATATAAGGTGTTACATACCCAGCGTTTCATTTTTTACAGGACATTCAGAACACATAAAAAATAATGAAAAGGGTCAGCGAGGCTTTGTTAATACGATTTATTTATTGGACTTCATATTTACGTGACGTATCAGCTGGCCGGTAAATAAAAGATTAAGAAAGGTTGAGAGCAAAGAACGTATATCATTGGAAAGCGAGATAAAGAGCAGGATGTTGGTCGGAGAAAGCGAGATAAAACTGTGGTAAAAAGGGGCAAAAAACGTTCAATAAATAAATCATATTAAATTAACAAAGCCTCGCCGATCCTTTTCATTAAGTTTTACGTATTTAGGTACATGTTCTGAATGTCCTGCAAACAAATGAAACGATAGCTATGAAACACCTTATAGATGCTTTGCCGGCTTGAAGGATAGGTAGGGGATAAGGTGTGGATTAAGGATGTGAGAGGAGTAGAACAACGTTGGCGAGGAATGGGATACGGGCCCCCAAGCCCCCGCTCACTGTACGAAACACAGTGCAATACTGCTTCACGCCGATCTTTTGCGGGTGGTAATTTCACCGGTGCGAGCTTGGCCCAATTGTGCAATGCTGGGTTCCCACTCTTTTATTGCTGAAGATGATATGCAGCAGTATTACCCTCTGTCGCTTACACACGTATTCTAACCCGTCGCCACTCGGGTAAAAGTTTATTGCTTATTGCTAGTCTTCTGGGCAGAGATAGCCTTCCGAATTGGTTGTAAATGAAAAATATATTAATGATTATTATGTAAATGTAAATGACTATGGTAGTAACAAATAATTTTATTTAAAAAATCCTATTCACGTAATGTATTATTTTACAATTCTGAGATCTGAATTTGTTTTCATATTTCGCTTATAATATTTATAAATTTAAATTATTTGAGAAGTCGAGTTTAATGTGTCTGACAGTGCACTCAAAATAAAACAAAGTTCTGGTTAATAAAAATTAAAGAGATTTTTATAGTTACATAAAGCTTATTTAAGAAAGTTTACGAAATACGGCCGTAAAGATACGTTATGTTCTGAAGATATTAGGATAATGATATTTATAAGGATTTGCGATATTAAATATTCATTTGAGATTTTTTAAATTAACACTATACAATACTTTAACATAAACGATGTATTTCACTCCACCTCTGATTAAAATTGTAAATATAATAATATCAATATAATAATAAGGCAACATCACGATATCTGTGTGTTAAATCGAATAACAAATACGTACAAATTGATAGACGTCAATTTGTTTTTCATATATTTAGAAATAAACAGATTTTGTTAGGCCACAGATTGGAGAATTAAAGGGAGATGGAGTGCGTCGTAGACTCGAGTGACGCTGAAAAGCAAATACAAATTACAAAAGCAAATACAAAAAAGTTTGTCTAGTTAGACGCAACATGTCACAAGGGTTTTGTAATTTTTTTATAAAATGCTGCCATGTGTTATTTTAACATTGTAAAAGCAAAAATAAGATTATCCTTTGACATTTAACTAAAGATTATTTGGCAGTAGTTCTCGAGCCTATTTATTACAAGCAAACAAAAAAAACAGAGTTTTAGTATAATCTTGTGTAACATTAATAAATATATCTACGGAATATAGTACAACATTAAGAATCATATTTACTGTGAAGGTAGATGATAAAAAGTAATGATGGCAAATGGTCTAAAAGATTGGTGTCGCTATAGAATCGGTTGAGTATTGTACGTTAGCTTTAGGCTGTCACTATGCTCGAATAAGGAACCAAAAGGTATAATACACTAAACCATGAGAAGGGAACAGTTTTATTTAGTGTCTAAAATAGCTTCTTGGACGTTCCAAAAGGAGTATTGGTTATACTTGTGTTTGTTTTAACGCGAGTACTTTCCATATTAACTAAAATACTTGTTAAAGGATTTTAAACGATTTGAAATTTAAAAAAAATCAATATTTCAATAAAGAAGATGGTTTGAGACTTTCTAACACCTGGGACCCACTAATAAAAATTTTAAAACCCCATGTTAAGCATACCAAAAGACAAGAGGACACTGTAAGTCAATATTTCAAGAATTCGGGCCAATTTTCCAAATACCCACTTCGGGGAAATAAGGGAAATAAGTTACCTCCACTTATTTTTGAAACACTCATGAAGACGACTGTCATCTCAGTCACCCGTGACCACGCTCGCTGTAAAGTGCTCGAAACGTCGGGTTACATAATAATGTAAAAAAATGCATAATAAACCGCGTTTAAAATCCTTCAAAAAGTATTTTATTAAACAGAGTTTTCTAATATTAGTGTAGATATACAAACATTCAAACTTTCACATTAATAATAATAGGATAAACACATTTTGTTAAGCTTAAAATACCCGTGCATTTATAATAGGTAATTAATGAGTATTACATAATTAATATTCTGTGTTTGTATCTCGCTTCGCCCGTGACTTCACGTTTATTTATTTATTTATTTATTAAGGATCACAAAAGGACTGTTAGTTGTTACATAACAATCTTACGTCTATGGTACTTTACAATTAAACATGGCGTATGCACATCCATTTGTAAGTGACCACGGCTTACACATAGTATATAACCTTAACTAGGGTTTACAAAGTTTTGTTTGTGTTTTATTATTAATTTTTTTTTGTTAATTTCATATAATGTTAATTTCATATAATGTAACGATATATCCTACTTCACTACTAATCACTACATAGTATAAAACAAAGTCGCTTTCTCTGTTTCTATGTCCCTTTGTACGTTTAAATCTTTAAGGCGGGGTAAGTCAGAAAAGCAGTATCTTTACCTACGTTTTTTTCGTTCACAATGCACAGTTAAATTCTGAAAAAAATATATGTGATTCTTCAACATATAACCGAGTCATGACGGTGCTCCGAAACACGATTACGGTAACTAAGCTGCAGAGAAAAAAATCGCAAAGATAGGTCTAAAATAAAAGATATTTGCATATAACTTTGGTAATATTTGATTAAGGGAAATAAAAAAATTACTAAAAAAAAGC
>LQNK01003121.1:84256-106201 GCA_001586405.1 Phoebis sennae | reverse complement strand
CGTATGTCACAGCCACATTATTCCGAAACTATTACGTATACAGAGTTGAAACTTTGTAAAATGTATTTTGTTATTCGCTTCATGATTTTCATACAAAAATAAAAAATAATGTTTGTTAGCATAATGATACATGAGGGGTCTCTCTGTACAAGGTACCAATTGGTACTTAAAAAAATCACCTAACCTATAGCGAAGCGTGTCTATAGATAGATTTAAAAAATGGCATTGTGGTTCCTGTAAACACTTTTATTTCAAAGTCAATCGTTCCAAAGATAGATACTTGCAATGTGCTAAAATGTCTGTGAGGGGACCTCCCTATAAACTTTAAACTACAAGGGTGAAAAATGTAAAAAAATATAATCATAGTAAAATCTTTTAACCAAAATTTATTATACATACATATTATACATACATTTTTGAAATATTAATTATATTTCATTTTATGTAATAACAGGCAAACGGGGCATGCGGTGCACCTGATGTTACGTAACTGACCGCAGCCCATGTTGGCCAAAAAAATATTGTTGTCTAGGAACCCTTCACGCGCGATTCCGGTTCGCACTTGGCAGCTTTTTTACGCTTAGATTTATTTGACTGGGACACCGATTTGGGTGCTTTTTGTCTGTGCCAATGACATGTTTGGATAAGTACAGGCAAGGATGTAGAACACAAAAGTGGTTCTGTAAAGTCCGACATTATTTTTAAAAGAGTGAAAATAATACAATTTAAGGTGTGAGCAACTTTATTTAGTTACCGAAAATTGTCCGATATTTTTTATGCACTATACGGGCCTGTAGCATAAGCCGTCTGTTACATAAACTAAATTCCACGTGAGCGAAGCCGCGGGTACAGCTAGTGTAGTATAAATTTTATGAGAGTAAAAGGAATAGAGAGTACACCTGTGTTCGCGCGTTGTGCACCATAATATCACCAGCGCAGCTGGCTAGAGTCTGTTAAGATTGGCCACCATGGCCGAAATTGGTCAGGGGAGCTATTATTATTATTAAAATTATATATAAATAAAAATAAAATAGCCTTTATTTGTATTACTTTACAATCTTGTTTCTTAATTTCTATTTCATTTACACTACTTATATTCTACTTTTATGCGGAAAAATAATATACCTAACCTAATTACATATAAACACATATTTTAAGTAATAGTCGCCTATGCAGCGGCCTCATATTTATATATAGCCTTTAAATATAGCCTATATTACTCGTGGATAATGAAGTTTTCGAATGGTGAAATATTTAAAATCGGCCCAGCAGTTTTTGAGCCTATACATTACAACCAAACTAACGAAGTTTTCCTTTATAATATTAGTGTATAATATAAACCCATTTTGTACACACTAGTTCAGCCTAATTTGTAGCTCTCTCGCTGGTAATGCTGTTAGTCTTTGTAGCTCAAAATAGTTGCATGCAGACAGAAACACAAACTAAATTGTATTTTGTACTCTTTGATAAATTTCGAGTGACGCTGACTACTCGTACGTAGAACATACGTTTTTAAGAAGAATTACGAACCTCATGTTACTTCAAACTAGACAAACATTTTTGTATTTGCTTTTGAAGTTTGTATTTGCTTTTCGGCGTCATTCGACTCTTCAGGGCACTCCTGCCTTTTATTCTACCTGTGAATAAACTGCGTTCAAAATCCTTTAAAAAGTATTTTATTTAATATGGAAAGTACTCGCGTTAAACAAACACAAGATTATACATATACTGTTTATATAGAATACCTAAAATCACAGACACATCAGATTCTAGAAATTTCGAAACTCATGCATATTCAGATAGACCGAATACGTCATATGGCGGTAAACCTAACAATGCATTACTTATAGATGTGGTATGCTTACTATGCCATAATTGTTTATTATTATTTGAGTGCTGTTAATTTCTAGAAAACTACAAAAAATAGGAATACCGTTTTTGATTATGAATACAAAGCATACATTTTCCAGTCATAATTTTCACCATTCAAAGATGCAATTACGTAAAATATGTCTTATTCGCTAGGTGCATAGTAGGTGGAGGGGAACCGTGAATCGACCGCAGCGCTCACCGTGTCACAAAAAGCAACCTACAGCGGACCATTTGTCACTTTTTACCATTTATTTCTTTTCTCAAATAATATAGACAATATTATTATTGATATAGATTTAAGTAGAAAACAATTAAATTACGACATACCATTGGAAATAATTGTTTGTTTATTGTTTTTCGTAATGACAGTAAGCTATTTGACATTTCTAAGTCCGCTGTAATGGCAACCGCTAGTTGGCGTTGTCATCGTGCACTTTGCCGATATGCCCTTTTTATACTAGTTGCTCGCTACGAGAATGAAAACCTTTCATTAGCACATACAAAACTCAGTTATATTCATATGAAAATCACCACTGAATTGTTTTGCATAAAATTTTGTACATAATCGATATATTGTATTGCGACTTCTTGGTGGAAATGCATTTTAAGTATTGAATTAAAGACTCTTGTAGTGTGAAAAAGTATTTAATTCAATATTTTGTACAGATTGTTTGTATAGCCTATTAAATAAATCAATGAATACATTAATAAGCATTTCTTCCATGGTTATTGTTGTGAGGGAAAAGAGATGTGAAAGAGCCATAGTTTTACAGCAACCATACATAACATAGATATTATAGGTGCGTTCCAGATTTCATAGTACCTGAGAAAAGACATAGGATAGCTTTTATCCCGGAAATAGCACGAAAACGGGAGTTATACGCAGGTGAAACCGCGAGGTAAAACTAGTTTTAAAATATAGGAAAAAGCCTTACAATTAAATCGATCGTAAAGTAATATAACAGGTAACACTACCTACTTATTAATATTTGTACTACCTACATATTAATATTTGTATAAACAATCCATATTTTTATCAGTCACAGAACAGCTATTTTCCGAGATTTTATTATTAGATAACCGATTTATATAATAGAACCGCCATTTATCATGAAACTGTGACAATAAAAAATATACTTTATTACATTTGGATACGATTCAAAATATTTTGATCGTCAATTTCTGACTACTGTTATAGTATACTCAAGCTATTATGGACCTTAATTGTAATAAAATAGGGTCTACAATAGAAAGTATTGAATTGGTAGTTTTGACGTTTTTATTTTAGAGCGATAGACAGTTACATAATTGCGAGATTTGTGATAGAAGATTGGATATTTGAAATTATTTGATTTATGGGGCTTCTTCAATCGTGTAATTATCTTTGTTCGTATATTTATTAAAAACTACTTAAAATATTCAACAATGTAGAGTAAACGCAACTTCGCTCTTGTAGCATAATGCTTCGCTCTTGTATATATAGCCAAGTTTTTTTTTCAATGCTTTTAATTGTTATTATTTTTATCTATAATAGTTATTATTATTACTATCATGCATAGTATTTTCTTTCCTTCTCATTTTACTTTTATTGCCTGTATTTTTTTATGTACCTGGGTTTAGTTATTAAAGTTAGGGTAAAGTTTATTTTATACACAAGGTATGAAATAAACTTTATTTCTTTCTTTATTTCTGACGTAGGTTACGTCAAATATGACGTTGAGGAATCCTCAAATTCAGTATTCCAAGTTATAAGTTTGATAACGAGTGAATCCTCCAAGGCTAAAGTAGTGGTGCATATAGGTGATTAGACAACAAAAGTTCACTGATGAATAACATCGAGTGGACGTAAGTGGAGGAGTTTTTCTTCGACTTAGAATGTCAATTTTCCCTAACTGAGGTTGAGTGAGGAATGCACAAGGAACGTATTAGAATACGGGTGTTAGATGAACATTAGAAACCTTTAATTAGTAAACATAATTATCGTTCAAAGATCGAATAGCGGTTCATTTGTAATCTAAAACTTCGAGAAAACTCTGTAAAGTTCAAAGTCATTATCCCCATTTATAGTATCCTGTTATCCATTCATTTTACCAATCTTATTATCGCCTTCTGAGTCAAATATAACTTTAAACAACTATTGATTTAAATATTTAGCTTATACCTGTAATTTCTGTAACGAATTTTACAATAATCGTTACTTTTAAGCATATGGTGTTAACCTATAATTACTACACTCATGAATGTCACATTTATTTCTATTTTATCATCCAAGCACAGTGTAAGTAATTGTTTGTTGACCTTAAATAAATAAAATAATAAATTAACAATTAAAAAAACATAACTTCTTTAAATTCGTCACCCATAAGACGTGACGTTTTTATTTACCTTTCGTCAATGATATATTATAATGTATAGATATGTTATATCCATAGAAGACTGCCGTGAAAAATGACAATGTCGTCCTTTGACAATCATTTCATAGCTGAATTTAAATCTCCTTTATTTTCGAGTTCTTACATATGCATGATATGATACTTTCCTGTTATATTTTTATTTGCAGAATGGTTCGTGCAATTTCTAATTACACACGAAGGTATTTTTTAGCTTTCTGTCGTAATCAAGGGAGTGTGGATACACATGTGTCAATTTAAAATCTCAAAATTAGCGTGCTAGTAACATATCTATAGTTATATAATATCATTGCCTTTCGTCTTTAACTGCCAGTTACTTTTAATTCAAGAATAGAATAAATTCAAACTATTTTTAGCACAGATTAAAAAACTTTCGAAATCCAAGATGGCGCTGCCTAAGATACGAGTTTGGACCTGAATTATTTATTATCTTGTCGAGTTTAAGAGGAAAGTGCATTAACAGAAGGTAGGATTTGTGAGATGCCTTTTCTACTGATAAATAAATATGAAAGCAGCTTCTGAATAAATTTACGAGATGACTGTAAATTTTGATTTTGGTTAGTAATTCAGAGCTATTTCTGTTTATGGCTTTTATTCTCTTGCATTTCACAAGATTATGAACCAAATAGCCATACTTAAAAGTAAGGCTATTTAATACTTTAATTGACCGAGCGAAGCGAGATCTCAGAGTCAAGATGGCCGGGCGGTTGTATGCTTGTATGTAAATATGAAAAACTTTGTCCGACGATAACTTGAGTATCGTTATCCCGATCTTGATAAAATTTCATAAGCGGATAGTTTAGACAAAAAAAAACTGCCAAGTTTGAAAATGAGCGCAATCGGGTGGGGGGTAACGGAGATAGGGGGGGTGAAATAGGTGATTTTCATTTTTTTATGAATATAGCCGAGTGTGGTATCAAATGAAAGGTCTTGAGCATTACAAGCTCCAGCTCGGGGCGAGTCACTAGTAATATTAAAAGCCAGTTAAAAAAACCGTTTTACGATTCTACGGCTGTGCCAGTACTTTGAAATTGGCACGTTTAAAAACCTTTTTTTAATTTTAATTTCATTTATATTATAAAGCAATGAAAATATTTGTCACTAACATCTAAAATAACAAAATGTTTTATTTCAAAATCTAGTATTACATAATAACAAATGTTTTCACCCTTCTTTACTCGAATCGGCTAGATAAGCCAGTATGAACGCAAACAGTTTTATGACGTCATAAACGTTGTAACTTCTCTGAATTTGTTTGTGGGCAAATTTATAAGATTTCTCTTCGAATAGTTTATTCATTTATCGGGTAAGTTTTTTGGTTATTCCTGTTTATTGGAAGTCGGGGTAGTATTGAAAATGAGAGATATTTTTTTTTTTGTTAAAGGACAATGGTTTGGTTTGGGTAAATAATTAAGGTTGTTTACGTACACTTTTAATATACTTTTATATGAAATATCGTTTTTAAATGTGTGTGTTTATATACAGTTATTTTATAGACTTAAAAAAAATACCAAATTGCATATTTTTTTTGACAAAACCTATATCTATAATTCTATAGTATTAGTTTTATATTCATACTCATATCTAGTGAAAATATATATGAAATACATAACAAATGGACTCCCTTAAATACTTTTATTTTATTTGAGAATCATACGTAATCCTACTAATATTATAAATGCGTTCGTGAAGATGTATGTATGTATGTAATATGTATGTTTGTTACTCATTCACACAAAAACTAGTAAACCGTTTATGATCAAACTTGATAGACATATAGGTAAGGGTTCATAACAGCATATAGGCTTATACTTTTAATCCTAAAGTTACCACGGGATCAGAAGTTACGCGGGTGAATATTCCTAAAAGCCGCCACCCTGTATATTAAATATTTAGTTTATTATCAATAATTATTTACCTTATAGCACAACTAGTGCCTTCTTCATCATCCTCCCTCTTACGCCGTCGACTGCGTATGTACAAATACGCCGCAATCGCAAACAAAATGGCCGCCAGCCCGAAACACAGGATAGATATTAACACCACGTCACGAACTTTCATTGTGATCTGAAACAAACGATATCAATTATCAATTAACGTTTTCAATCAGAAAGATTATGGATAGATTGTTATCTCAGATTATATGACGTAAGATTGACAAAAGTAATAGCAAAGGCTATCCGACAGCATATTGAAATGAAAGTGCAAATAGATAGATTTGTCTGACTTTAGTAACAAAGCAAAGGATAGGTAGAGTATTGAACTGTCGTAAATAATTTGAATTATTAACGGCCGGTCTCAATAACTTATCAATAATTAACAATAATGTTAAATACTTTTTAAAGTTTTTACTATATTTTTACTGATCCTTGCTTCCTTACTTGTATTCTAAAATTTTAACTCTGTCTGTATGTCTGTCTCGTCCTCACGCGAAACCCGAGAGAGGATAGGATATATAGGATATATATTTTTATCCCGGAAATATCACAAGTTCGGGAGATAAACGTGGGACTAAAACTATAGATAATTTCACACAAACTCAATAAGCAATTACAGGAATACAATTACAAATTAATGTCAATTAAGGAATCCTGACCGTTGTTTAATCGCATTAAGAGAAAAACTTATGCCTCTACGAATAAGACCATTACGTGTACACCAGAGCAGTATTTGCGGAACGAGAGGCTTTTAACTTTAAAAATTTGACACTTTCTAATGGTGTTACTGAAAATCAGTTGGAGATTCTATTCACCAACATAACCACATTATCATTATAATGCTTAGCGACGAAAACATTTCAACATTGCAATTTAGGAATTGTGACGTCATCGTGACGCCATAAAATTTTGGTAGTGAATGTGTGGCAGTCGAATTTTCAAAAATCTCGATTGCAGTTTACTTTCGTTTGAAAAATATGGTAATGTTTTCTTTCAGTAAAATTTCTATCTCCTGTCCCTTTTTATGTTAGAGCAAGCGGAGCATGCGGTTAAGCTGAACGGGTTGGGAATACAGGCCTCCGGGCCCCCGCTCTCCGCACGAAACATAGTGCAGTACTGCTTCACGCCGATCTTCTGCTGGGGGTGTTAATTACACTCTTTCACTTATTGCTTATTACACTAGCTTAGTGCATTTTTATGCATACTATTTAAGTTACTCTGCTTTGACCAGACAGAACGCCAATAATCTTCTGGAATAGACGTAAAGGTCAGTGATGATTATTTAAGTTATCAATTTTTTTAGAGGTATTTGGAATTTTTTATTATCTATTCTTATATTATAAAGAGGAAAGATTGTTTTGTTTGTTTATATTGAATAGGCTACGAAACTACAGGACTGATTTGAATGAAATTTTGTACAAAGATTCTTTGAAATCCCAGAAATGACATAGGATAGTTTTTATTTTGAAAATCCTACGGGAACGGGATATATATACCCGGGTGAAACCGCGGAGCTCAGCTATTTATACAATAAGTTTTTATACCCAACTTCGTTTTAATGAACCACAATAAAAGTTTCCTATATTAATCTAGTTTTTGATCTACCTGTGCCAAATTTTATTTAAACCTATTCAACCGTTTCATGCGATTGAGTGAACACATCCAAACATAGAGAACTCTCATATAACATTGTTAATCAATAATGAATGGAGCTTTAGTTTAACTATCCATCTTCCTAAATAATATTATGAATATGTAAGTTTGGGTGTTTGTATGTGAATTACAGTGCAAGTACTGAGCAGATATTGTTGAAATTTCGTGTACAAATAAGCTACCTTTTATTGCTCTATTTAGTAATATGTGCTAGATTACTGAATAGTTATTATAGGACTAGAGACTCGTAAAACCAGTATTCAAAGCGAGCGAAGCCGCGGGTAAATGCTAGTTCCCAACTTTTACTTCTTTGTATGTGATAATGGATGTTTGTCCATCGATAAGTGGAGTATTGTTAATCCGATCTTAATTTTGGTAGAGACAAACACAATTATTCATAGATGAAAATTTAGAGGGGAGGGATCCAAATAAGAAATTTTTGTATCAATATTCTCGAATATGATTTCAAATGATTCTTGATTTAGAAAAACTAGTAACTAACTCCATTTGGGGCCCATATTGGGGCTATAAACCCCCAAATACAGCACGTATAAGGCACATATAGCTTATAAAAAATTTAAAGATAGAGGGGTTAATTGAGGAGATTTTTATATCAATAGTCTCTAGTGTTGTAACATCATTTGACCCGATTTGCGTAATGATTCAACAATGTTCTAACGCGCCGGAGGGTGTGGGTTCGATCCCCACGAGCAGAAAATTATGATGTGATGAACATTGTAATTTTCTATTGGTTGGGTGTTCATTTATCTATAGTAAGTATGTATTTACAAAAAAAGTATGTTTAAGTATGTCTATCAGTTATCTAGTGTCCCTAGTACAAGCTTTGCTTAGTTTGGCACTAGATGGCGCTGTGTTAAATGTCCAGGAATATTTATTATTTTGAACGTAAAAACCACAGATTAAAGAATAAAAGGCAAATGGAGTGCGGCCGAAGATTCGAGTGACGCATAAGCAAATACCAAAATGTTCGTCTAGTTTGACACTACACGTCACGAGGGCTTCGTAATTTTCAAATGTCACTCACACAGATACACGTACGAGTAATTAGCGTAATTGGAGTCTTCAGCACTCCATCTGCCTTTTATTCTCTAATCTGTGGTAAAAAGTACGTACCCCATTTGAGGCCCTTATTGGGGCTATAAACCCCTAATACAGCCCCGTAAATACGAACCCCGAACACGTATTGGTGTTACGTGACTCGAATAAATGAGCAACGGTATTTGAAATGGATTTCAATATGAATGCAGATTCTATATAAATATAAGGTTCTTAAAACAAACGATTTACTTTCAATATTTAAAAAAAAAGGTTTTTAAGAAATGTATATTTTACGTTTTTGAAATAATAATTGTTTCAAGATATTTGAAAAATACAATTTATTTTTGACTGAGCGAAAAGAGGTTTCAGGGTAGAGATGGCCTGGCGAGTATATGTTTGTATGTAAGTATGAAAAAGTTATCCGACGATAATAGAGTACCGTTTATTCGATCTTGATAAAATTTCATAAAGTTTCTAGATAAAAAAATCTTGAGTTTGTAGATGAGTAAAATTGGTTTACGAAGATCCCCTATCTTCGGTCAAATATGTGATTTTTATATGAATATAGCCAAGTGTGGTATCAAATGAAAGGTCTTGATTTAAACATTTCAACGTGAGGCTAGCTCAGAGCGAGCCACTTGTAAGTAGTTTTGGTATGAAGAGGTCAAAATAGTTTTTATATATAGTTAATTCATTTATCTATAGTATGTATTTAAAAAAAGTATGTTTATTAGTTGTCAAGTTTCCATAATAAAAGCTTTGTTTAGTTTTTAGAATATTTAGTGTTTATTTATATATCGCTATATTCACAGATATAACATTTGTGTAAACGCTGGGTTTATTAATTCTTGTGCTCACCGCACTGTTCAAAATTAACTCACATTAAAAAATATCAAACATAATTTTATCTTATTTATTTCAATAAAATTAAATAAATGTAATTCAAAATTTATCCTAACCTATAGGTTTCAATAAAGTCACAATACCTTTTATACCGCAATTTTATTAAATAAAAAATCAGCTTTTGCCTTTACCAATTAAAACTACAATTAACATAATATAATTTCTTATAAAAAAAGGTAATGTGGTAAAGGCTATATTCAGCAGTAAAAGATGATGTAAAAAAGATTTCTATAACTTAGTATAATATCTTTGTTAAATATAATAACTTCGGCCATCTTTTTATTAAACGCAATACAAGCAGGAAATTGTATCCATTGTATCTTGAAATGGAATTGAAGTATTTTGCTGTAAAATCAGTTTTCTCTATGATATATTGAATTGACTTATGTCTAGTCCCTTAAAAAATAAAACGAGTCGTTTTACTTACGAACTACAATATCATACTGTGCGTAATAAAAGTGGCTTTAACATAACTGTGAAAAAATTGGTGGATTTTAACCTCTCGAATGAAATCGATTGGTACCGATTTTTTTTGTTTTTAACACTTAATTTTAAAAATAAGCTTCTATTTATGATATCCATAACTAAATTAAAAACTCCCGTAGGATTTCGGGATTAAAACTATCCTATGTTCCTTGGGTTTCAAAGAATCCCTGTACAAAATTTCATCTAATTGGGTCCTGTAGTTTCCAAGCCTATTCAATACAAATAAACAAACAAATCTGTTCTCTTTATAATATTGATGTAGATGGGAAATACTTGCGTTAAAAAACACACAAAATATTATTTTAATATCATTAAAACTGTTTTATACCACGGTATATGTTATATAACACGATAATTTAACGATTCCATAGATTTTAGAATCCAAATAAAATAGAATTTCTTTGTTAAATATAATACCTTCTTCAGGAAACCATATCTATTGTAGCAATCTTGAAATGGAATTGAAATATTTTGCTATAAAATCAGTTTTCTCTATGATATCTTGTACTGAATTGACTTCAATCCTCTACTTGTTATCTACGACTCACTGACTCAAAGTTTTAGATAAAATAAATAATGAATATTTAACTAAATAAATAAAATATTATATTCCTGGACATTTAACACTACGCCACCTAGTCCTAAACTAAGCAAAGCTTGTTCTATGAAAACTAGATAACTGATAAACATACTTATATATACTTTGTAAATACATACATACTATAGATATATTAGAACTTAGACAGTAGAAAATAACAATGTTCATCACATCATAATTTTCCACCCGTGAGAATCGAACCCGCACCCTCCGGCGCAATAGGCCATTGCGGAACCACTGCGCCAATCGGGTCGTCGATCTATTAACCATGAATTTAAGGGTTTGGGAATCTCGATGGAAAGTTTTTTCATAAAAATATTTAATACTGCAAAGGCTTGGAAAACTAAACGTAAAAAAAAACAAAATCCAAACAACACAAATATATTGGAATATCGACAATTCTGAACGCATTCACAACTCTTAAAATAAATAATATTTTTCACGTAGTATTGTTTTTGTGTAGGCTTTTTAGCGTACTCTGTTTTTAAGTTTTTATTGCAAAACTACATTTTGTGAACAGAAAGAACTTAAAATTACTGTAGCTACAATATATTGCTTCTCGTAAATAGCTCTTGTCTCAATAATGATGTAATTGAATTCGATACATCTGGATGTCGTCCCAATGTTCGAAGGTTATTGTCTACGCCAAATGTCGTGATAAATCTGTTTAGTTTTAGCAAAGAATAGGTACATACATAGATTAAAGCCGACCTCACATATGCTGAATGTCTGTCTGAATTTAGAATCTGATTTCAGAATCTTAAATTCACCTCACACACATCTTAAAAATTGGAAAATCTTGTTAAATTGAAAATAGATAAAGGCTACTTTGTATAGATGATCAACAAAAATGATATAAAAGTTATTTTCTACTTTTTAGAGCGAGGAAGTCGGTTCTATTTTTTGGCAAATTTTTTTATTTATCCCTTTTTAGTGTCATGTGAAGGGTAATCACATCATCTAGTCACAATTCAGTTGATATATACATCATTAAACCTTAACCGCAGAGGTCATTCCGTTGATTTTCGAGGAATTCCCTGGAATATCTTCCACAAATCATCAGACCAAAACCAAATATCTATGCGACTACATTGGAACTTTACTCTTTCGAATGCAAAAAGAATTTTCCAATTCGGTCAATAAATGCCGGAGATATGTGGTAACATACATAAAAAAACGGGCGAATTGATAACAAAATCAAGAAAAAAAATCAAAATCAAAAAATCGTTTATTTGATACATATAATATACATTGGCACGACGGACACCTCAACTAGGTTCTTGGACCTGTGCTAGAGGATAGCTAACAAAAATAAAGGTGCTGTAGGAGTGTGCGTAGCAAATAGGGCAGCCGCTCAGCGAATCCTGCGCAACAGAATGATCATAAATGGCCCCCTTAGTGTACATAGTATAGCCTTTTGCACCAGATACTATTTAAAGTATATTTTCATTATATAATATAAATTAATAAGAACATATACACTAACATGGCCAACAAAAACCCCAGCATAAAGCTACACAATTCACATAAAAAGCCTTGAATAAATAAACTAAAACTTTTTATGGAGAAAAAGTCTTAAAAAAACAAAATTCCAGACCACATATAAATGGGAATTGGACTATAGCCAATTCTAAACGCATTCACAGGTGATAAAATAAAAGGTTTATTTTTCACGCAGTATTGTTTTATTCTGTGGTAGGTTTTAGCGTTTGTGGTCTATTTTGGGGTTTCGAAGTTTAAAAGTTATTTATTTATTTATTTGAATTTCCAACAAAGATTACACTCAGCTTATTAACAGTACACAATTTAATAACTAGTTTATTGCATCTTCAGTTAGAGGAAATCACAACTTGCAAAATAACAAAAAGCTTATGAAATAATTAGGTAATATGAAGAACTACATTTGTAAACTTATAGTAGTAGTTTGTTATTCAGTTTATATACTATAATACTAGCTTACCTAAATAATTTATTTTTTTATTAATACAGGTTTCCGTCAATTGAAACTAGATGGCGTTGTGCTAAATATCCTAAAATATTACGAAACTATAGAAACATTTCTCATAACTAGAAATAGATCAATCAATAGTATTCGCTCGGTAGAACAAGTGATATATCGTTCGTAAAGTCAGCCGTACGTGACGACAAATTGTGCGTTATAGGAGACCTTATTGAAACAGAAAAAATGCTTCAATAATTTGGGGTTTATTGTGCAGTTTAGTGGAATATATCCTGGGTGATTTTTTATGCTATAGCAGGCAAGCGGGGCATGCGGTTCACCTGATGTTAAGTGACTGACCGCAGCCCATGAACATCTGCAACATGAAATGTCGCAGATTACCGGCTTGAAGGAAGCGGAGGGGATAAGGAGAGGATTAATGATAGGAAGTTAGGAGAGGACTAGAACAGGACGAGAATACAGGGGGTATTTGAATAAGGCTTTTAAATCAAATCAAATCCAATTCTAAACTATGATAAAAATCAAAAAATGCTGAAAGGAGTGCATGCAATTTCAAAGAAAGTAGGTACATGCAATTACAATTATATTAAATTCTAGCCGTTCCGTGCGGCTTTGGTCTCGTAAAAAATGGTAGAAGGATTTAATAAAAAGAATGAAATCTTCTCCTTTTATAATAGTGTGGACACCTTTTGATACTTATGGTTATATATGTTATAAACGTATTTGTCTACAGAAATTTTGTTTTGTAAGGCATTAGTGTATCATTAAAATGAATAAAAACCGACTAAGTGCGAGTCGAATTCGCACAAGAAGGGTTCCGTACCATCTATAAAAGAAATACACAGTATTTTCTAGTGTTTGTTTTAACGCGAGTTCCATATTAAATAAAATACTTTTTAAGGATTTTAGACGCGTTTATTATACATTATTTTACATTATAATTAACCCGAGGTTTCGTCACTTTACTTACGGCCATTTTCAATAATGTATCAATGATTATGGATAGATTGTTATGTCAGATTATATGACAATAGATAGACAAAAGTCATAGCATATGTATCCGTCGTTAGGATATTGAAATCAAAGTAAGTGCAAATAGATAGATTTGTCTGACTTTAGTAAGCAAATCAAGGCATGGATAGAATATTGAAAACGGCCGTTACTTGGTCACGCGTGTCACCCGTGGTCCTTAAAAAGTATTTAATTAAAATAATATTTAAATAAGAATAACATATTACCTAAAAATTTTCAACTTCAATCCGAGTTTAACCAGGCTCTGACCAGATATGAATACAAATTGTTGATTAAAAGGTCTAAACAAAAATACCCTAAACATAAAAGGCTTGTTTTCAAAAACCTCGCGAATCTAATTTAGGTTCTAACAAAGGCATTGTTAAAACAAAAAGTTAAGTAGGAACGCGCTACGTCACTGCGACAGGGTCAATCGACCGCGTGACTGTTTATATCGTCCAGTGACTTGCGCTAGTAACTGTCTTCGAAATACGGACTATTTTTTTCAGGTCGTATACATCGCTCGCACTGGTGTAAGTACCACTCACATCAGAAGATCAGCGTGAAGCAGTATTGGAAAGGCATGTGACTCATTGCTGTTGTAGATGTTCATGGACTGCGGTCAGTCACTTAACATCAGGTGACCCGCATGCTCCGCTTGCCCGCTGTAACATATAAAAAAGATACATGAGAGTGCCAAAGTGGACTAGGCCCAAAGTGTATGCCATGCGACATACATGTCACAGGAAATTTTTACCACTAAATCAGTTACTTTGTGGGTGCTTCAGAACTTTAAATGACTTCGCGGTAGGACTTATTCACAGGTGGAGAGACGCAATAGAAGCGTTCTCTTTAAATTTAGCGATGCTCGCCAAAGAAAGGTGAATGGATGCGAAAAAGTAGCCTTTCAAGCTCAGCTATAGGACACGAGGAGGTTTTCATAATGATAATAAGTTGATATAAAAGCCAAATTGTACTGAATTTGCAAAGTCGCTATCAAGTTGTTGTGTCTTTCATTCTGTGAAGTTGCCTGTTCTGTGAACTACCTGTGTATCCTGCATTATGTATACTGCTTCCCTTTCACGTCACTGCCGTACTTTTCATAATTTTTCATTCCTTTGTTTTTGTCCTATCTTGTATTGTATTTTTTCTTCTCTTTTGTATTGTTGTTTCTATTTTAATGTATCTTTTGTATGGTCTTGAAGTATGTAAATATAATATGTTTCTTTCTTTTATTGTCAACGCATGAGCCACATGCGTTTAAACTATGTATGTTTCATAGAGTCAAGTAACTAGCATGGAGCTAGTACAAAATAGTCCCATCTGCAGAGCCTGCTTGGAGGCAGATGAAACAGCTGCCCACGTCATAATCGAATGCCCGGGGGTAGCTAAGTACAGAGCGAAATACCTGGGTGAGCTAGGATCACTTCCTGAGGCCTTCACCAACCTTGGAAGGTTGGTGGGCTTCATGGAGGAACTGGGGTGGTTCAATTAGCAACCATCTCCCACCACGCAAAATAGGCGCTCGACGTCGATTTGCGGAGACCAGCTCGTTTTATTATTATTAGTACAAAATAGACAAGCACAAAAGTCAATATGGGATATTTAAACTGTTCATACCTACACTCGGCTGTCGCGCTAACAATAGGAACGTTGCATAGTTTTTATTGTTCACCCACTACAATATAGTAGATAATAATAATAGCCATCTTGACTGATATCTGTCAAGGAGGCTATTATGAATGAAGTTCACTATTTGTCTAGAGAGATATAATAGTGTGTGGTTTAGTAAAATCGTTACTATTCCTTAGTCCGTAACCCACTTCAAACGGGTCTCTGCAGAAGCAATATTTTGGTAACGCGGTCATTGTTATCAGACCAAATCTATTCTTATTAAGTATACGATCTGTTTATCTTCTTAACCGACTTACAAAAAGGAGGTTGTAACTTTGGTGACATTGTATTTTGAAGCAATGTGATAACGTTGTAATATAATAATCTATACTAATATTATAAACAGGGAAACTTTGTTTGTTAGGTTGAATAGACTCAAAAACTACTGGACCGATTTTAAATTTTTTTTCACTATTCAAAATCTACATTATCCTCGCGTTGATTTCGGAGTCTATGAATCAATAATCATACCTAATCCAGCTAATGACATTTTATTTGTATGCTAAATTTCATCAAAATATGTTCAGTAGTTTCAGAGTGACTTGAAGTGACACTTTTACGTTTATTGGTGGGTTAAAAAAGTGACAACCTTTAACCAATTCAAATTTATAATTTTGAATAGGAATAACGAAAGATTTCAAGACCCAAATAGTAATGTTCCAAACTTGAAACCATAATCACTTATTCGAATTTCGAAGGCGATTTGAAATGC
Source organism: Phoebis sennae (assembly GCA_001586405.1). NCBI lineage: Eukaryota > Metazoa > Arthropoda > Insecta > Lepidoptera > Pieridae > Phoebis > Phoebis sennae. Next base: position 89,925 of record LQNK01003121.1, on the reverse strand, counting down.
GAATTCGAATTTCAAATTCCGCGCTTTGTTATCTTGAATCGCTTTTGAATTTCGAATGATTGTCTATTGAACGTTTTGTGAATCTGTGAGAAATATGGTTTAAGTATTGTTGGTATTTTTAAAAAATGCAAAAGGATTAGCAAATGACATTGACCTTTTTACACAGGGCTTTTAGTAACTTCATGTATTTATACGTATAAAAATATAAAACAAAAATTGGACTTAAAATGTAACCTAATAAGGTTCGGTTCCTATAAATGACGGAACATCAAAGTTTTCACTAACGAGCGGTTATAATCAACCAATTGGAACCAAGTTTTGGACGTTATGTTAACGTCATGTTTATTATAGATATACGATTTGGACCTACGCCTAGTAGTATATTTTAAAGAGAGAGAGAGAGAGAGAAATATTTATTTGCTGTAACACAAATACAATAGGTTCTACAATAAATATATATAACAAAAAATATATCTGTGAATATTGTGTACAGCAAAAAGGTTACAGACTCAGCACAATGTATCAAGCCTTCGACTTGACACGCTGATTTTCAGCCATAACCTAAGTGTCAGATCAGACGCAATTTATTTTTACTGTCCGTTAGTAAAACGACTCGTTTAATTTTTATAGGAACTGGGCCTAAGTAAAGTATGTAGTGGTATATATTTCAAATTGATATATCCATAAAAATACTCAAGCTATCGCCGGACAAAGTTTTTCATACTTACATTCAAACATACAGATATACAGACATACAGACGTCCAGACATACAAACATATAGACGCCCATCTAGACTAAGACCTCGCGTTCGGTCAAAAATAAACTATAAAAAACTAACAATATTTTGCTCTTCTATGAACAATACATAGAAAATCTCGAAAAACAATAGCATAAGTGGTATCGTGATTGGAAAAACACAATGCATTTGAACAAATACCATTTCATGTTATTTTATTTGATTAAATCCGATTTTGTACGATAGAACAATGGCTATCTATATTTCATTGGGAAACTTTTGTTTATTTTGAGTGTTAAATATGTTATACTATCCTACTTAATATCATTTGAAACTAGCTGATCCGGGCGGCTTCGGTCCCGTAGCATAATGTTATAATTTTCCCCGTATTTTTCACATTTTCCATTATGTCTTCGCTACTAATAGTTGCAGCGTGATGTTATATAGCCTAAAGCCTTCCTCGATAAATGGTGTAATCAACACAAAAATATTTTTTCAATTCGAACCAGTAGTTTCTGAGATTAGCGCGTTCAAACAAACAAACAAACAAGAAACTCTTCAGCTTTATAATATTAGTATAGATAATGTATTGTTTTTCTTCTTTTTCTTTTGATTCTGGCACTCCTGTCATAGACGGAATTTGCCAACGTCAGGTTTTTAGTCAGAGCATCGGTGTATATATAATATATATATATATAGTCTGTTACTTTTGGCGGTCGGTGCTTTGGAGAAAACAGGATGTATTGTTAGTAGCATTTGTTTACAGTAACTGAAATGCTAATGTCATGATAGTATAGTACAGTGGTGTCATCTGCATTCATAGTAGAATATTATTGTGTTTTTATGTGTTAAGAATTAAAAGCATTAGTTATCTTTGTAATGTATTTAATATTGATATTAATTATTATTGGAAATTTTCATGAAATAAAACTATGCATGTAAGCCATGTATTTGTTGTTTATGATATTGTGTACTCTCTCTTTAATGGTGTCATTGAATATTATAAAACAGATTGTAAGAACTGCACTCTACTTTTTTGTTACGAGACGGTAGATAATAAACATATAAGTTTTCTTTTCATCCTACTACTATTATAAAGGCGAAAGTTTGTAAGTATGGATGTATCGATGTATGGATGTTTGTTACTCTTTCACGCAAAAACTACTGCATCGATTATGATGAAACTTGGTATACATACAGGTAAGGGTTCAGAATAACATATAGGCTACTTTTAATCCCGGAGTTGCCACGGGATCAGACGTTACGCGGGTGAAACCGCGGGGCGCGGCTTGTTGAAAATAATAACCACCGGTATGTTTAAATGATGTACGTTACTTTTCATACATAAACTGGCGAATCGATTGTGATTTATCTGTAACCCCGTTTTACTGAATATTTTAGGGCAAATAGGTCATCGTACTTCCCATCTCACAGGTTTAAAGCCAGGACCTTTAGGTCATAATACTAACGTGCATCCACTTAACTGACATGGCAATTAATAAGAATGTAGTTTCGTTGTAAACAACATATGTAACTGTTTTTAACAATTTCAATAGCAGAAATATGAAAAAGGAATTACCGTTTTTAATATGAAATGCTCGAAGTAACTCTGATATTCCTTTGCTGGAAAATGTGACAGATGTCGCTTAAATGTATGTTAATATTTTACGTCTGTAAAATATTTATTAACAGTTTCAATGTCGAGGTTGTGTTTGTTAAATAATATAAGTTGACTATGAGGCAGCATATTAATTGATCTTGTTTTGCATATTAAGTGAAGTAAACAGTATATAAAGAGTGGAAGCCGAGCATCACATGATTAGGCCAAGCTCGCACCGGTGTCATTACCCCAGTGCGAGCTACTTTTTTTTATGTGAAAAGCAGGCAAGCGGAGCATGCGGTTCACCTGATGTTAAGTGACCGACTGCAGCACATCTATGACATCAAAGTGTCGCAATTGCTATGCCAGCTTGAAGGATGAGGAAAGGTCAAGGAGAGGATTAGTGATGGGAGAGGAATGGGATGAGAATATAGGCTTTTGGGCCCTCGCTCATCGAAATGCGAAACACAGTGCAATACTGCTTCACGCCGATCTTCTGCATGGCTGTGGTAATTACACCGGTGCGAGCTTGGCCTAATCGTGCAATGCTCGGTTCCCACTCTTTTATTACTGAAGATGTTACAGAATTACCCTCTGTCGCTTCTTACGACTCTCACGGGTAGAAATCGGGTGGCGACACACGTATTCTAAGTCGCAACATGAAACACCTTGTAATAATAGAGCGATTAATTGACTGGACTTACTGTCAAAGGAGTAATAGTTAAAATTTGCATACGTATTTAGGGTAAAAGCTATGTAATAATAGGATACCTGACCAATTTATACAGATAGTAGAGAAATTAGCAGAGCTAGATGAGTGGATCATATGAAACGGGCAAATCGTAGTTTTGTTGTGAAATTTGTAATTGAGAATATTATTTACTACATGATCCGCGCGGATTCGCTCCCGTAGCATAATGTTATATAATAGCCTATGCTACTCGTGGATAATGTAGCCTTCGAATGATTACACTTAATTAAACGAAGGCCCACAAATATAACATAACCCGAACAAAATACAAATTTACTAATATTACCATTAACTGTCCGAAGTGACGAAAGTTACTTAACCAAGGACAGAGATCGAATCCTCACCCAATAGGTTCCACAGTCACTGCCCACTGCATCACTCAATCTATAGTAATATTATAAAGAGGACAGATTTGTTTGTTTGTATTGAATACCAAAACTATAGGACCGATTTGGATGAAATTTTGTACAGAGATTTTTTGAAACCAATGACATAGAAAATCACGAAAATCTTATGGGAAGGGGATATATAGATACGCTAGCTGAGCTAGTCTAAAAATAAAGATAAAAATACCATCAAAATTGTTCAACAGAAACCGTAACGACATTTTTGCAAATTGACCTAACCGTTGAATTTAATAAAGACGAGAATGGAACGACGCGGATGTCAAATTAAATTTGTAAAATAACGAAATTTCCTCAAGCTTCTGTTAATTTTTAAGCTAAATTTTTGCTTTGACATATTTCGAGTTTGTTTAAAATACTATCCTCGTGTTGTAGTTTTTAAATAAAAAAAATCAAGACCTTTGTTTGATATCACACTCGGCTATATTCATATGAAAATCGCCTATTTCACCCCCCCCCCTATCTTCGTTACCGGTTTCGCTCATCATGAAGACAACTGTCATCTCAGTCACCCGTGACCACGCTCGCTGTAAAGTGTTTGAAACGTCGGGTTAATATTAATGTAAAGTAATGTATGTATTATAAACCGCGTTTAAAATCCTTTAAAAAGTATTCTATTTATTACAAGCTTTGCTACGTTTGAGACTAGATGGTATTATGTTAAATGTCCCTGAATATTTACTGTCATTTCCAATCTCTAAGCGAATAAGCTGTAGGAATCTTTATTCATTGTTTTTACGAAATAAAGTGTGGATTTGTATCAGTTTTGGAAACAGACCGATCATTATCATAAGCATTTTACCTTTTTTCACATTTTAACTTTTAATTATTTATTGTTTAACTATTATATTGTAATATGGGCATGTATAGTGTTAGTACTTCTTCTTCTTTTAGTTTAATGGCCTCCCATCAAAGATGGATTCTGCCAATGTCTAGTGTTAGTAACATTTGTTTACAGTAACTGAAATGTTAATGTCATGATAGTATAAAACAGTGGTGCCATCTATATAATTGATTATTGAGTATTATTTTGTATTTAGTCTTTAATGTTTAAGTATTAAATGTATTAGTCAACTTTGTATAATATCTAATATTGTTATTAATTATTATTGGAAATAGACATTAAGTAAACCTAACGAAATGTATGTATTGTTTATGATATTGTCATTTACCCTCTCTTGAATGGTGTGTCATTGACTATTATAAAATAGGTTGTAAGTATTGTATTCCTCTCCGACTGTTACGAAACATTGGATAATAAACATGTACGTGCAAGTTATGTGTATCATTGGAAACAATTCCCAACAATACATAGAGGCCCACTAGAGGGCGCGGTGAAGTAAACAAGTCTTTGTTTGTGCTCCGTGTATAAAAATTATTAAAAATAGTTTTAATCATTTATCAATGTGCTAAATGTTCATTTTTTAAAGCGAACAGTTATACCAGTAAAATAAGTGACAGTTTTGTGCAAAAAACAGTGACAAAGTGATTTGTAAACAGTGAATCAGCTGATAATTGTTTTTGCAAATTCATCATTTAGTGTATTAATAAATTTTGTGACTCAGACTAAAAGTGAATAGTATTTACCGTGTAAAGCATCGAGTACCTTTAATTGAAGCATTACATGCTATTTCTAATTTAAATACAAAAAAGTTCCGTTATACAATATTTTCAAAATTTTCAAGTGACATAACCAGAACATCGCCATCTACGATATAATTAAGGAACTAGCAAAGAGCGACATCTAACAAATACTACTGGAACTACAATAGATCGCTCATTACGTTATTGATTAGGAATACAAGTTAGTACAACCAATAAACGAGAGAGAGCGCTAGAATGTCTGATATGGAAAAATTAATTGAAAGATTAAGAATAGACATACGAAAGGATTCCGACGAATCCTTAAAAATATTAGAAGAAAGGATTACAAGCAAAATAACTGAACACATAAGTGTACAGTTTCAATGTATGCAGGAAGAAATTATTAGCATTAAGAAAATTGGACAGGAAAGGGAACGAAGAATATCAGAGATAGAAAAACACATAAGATGCAGAAATATAGTATTTTTTGGTGTAGAAGAAAAGGAAAAATGTTATGACGACCTGGAAAAAATAATTATAAAGATAATAAATAACTTTATAGATATAAAATGCAATAAAAGTGATTTACAAAT
>LQNK01003121.1:67364-81236 GCA_001586405.1 Phoebis sennae | reverse complement strand
ACCAAGAAAACGTTGGGCCGATATTTTTCAAAATATAGTGGGGTCTGATTGGATGACGCAAGCGAGAGATCGGAAAAGATGGCAGGAGATAGGGGAGGCCTACGCCGAGGAGGCGACTGCAAGCATACACAATTAATATAATTATAGTTTAAGTTTTGCAATATCTAAAGTTATGTTAAGTTAAAGTAGTATATTATTAGTTTATAAACCGTATCATGTAAACTATTTTAAGTTAGCAGAAATAAATGGCTTTATTATTATTATTATTATTATTACATATACATTATTAAATCTATATTTAATTTATAACACTATATTTTATCAGGTAAACTATCCACGTAGTATACCAATACAATATACGGGGAACTTTATAAAGTGACGAAAGTTTCTGCCGCTAAACCAATGACTCCACGCATAGTTGTAAACAAAATTAGAGACACCGAGTGCTGAGATAGCTAAGGAAGGAATACAGTTAAAGCGAATTATCGCTCGAATTTTTAAACTATCTTATTATCTATACTAATATTATAAAACTGAAGAGTTTGTTTGTTTGTTTGTTTGTTTGAACGCGCTAATCTCAGAAACTTCTGGTCCGATTTGAAAAATTCTTTTAGTGTTAGATAGCCCATTTATCGAGGAAGGCTATAGGCTATATATCATCTCGATATTCCCACGGGAGCGAAGCCCTGGTGCGCAGCTAGTTATTAATATATTTGACGACCCGATTGGCGCAGTGGTTCAGCAATGGTCTACTACGCCCGAGGGTGTGGGTTCGATCCCCACGAGCAGAAAAGTATGATGTGATGAACATTGTATTTTTCTGCTTTCTGGGTATTAATGTATCTATAGTATGTATGTATTTACAAAAAAAAGTATGTTTAAGTATGTCTATCAGTTATATAGTATCCATAGTACAAGCTTTGCTTAGTTTTGGACTAGATGGCGTTGTGTTAAATGTCCAGGAATATTTATTTATTTATTATTCAAAACCAGTTAAACAGACTTGGCTTTAATAGAGGATAACTAGGAATAATAAATAGTCTATTTTTACGTCGAGATTCATACCGAACATAATAATAAAAATTGATTATAATAAACAGATGGTAAGATTACTTGCACTACTGTTTTGCGCCATCGTGTACTTCTCACATATTCTTTCCTACCGGATTGCCTGGAAGAAATTGCTTTTTATCAATAAGAATAAAATATCGCCTTTTTGCACGAAGATGTAATTATTATATGTGTGTGTTGTGAATATCTTTTGTATAAACATATGTTAAAATAAATAAATAAAATATATAGTCGCGTCGTCTTCCTTCTTCTTTTTTTAATCCTGTGTCGCAGGAGCAAGTTTCACAGTAAATTTTGAACACAATACAATTATATTAATTAATACAAAACGAAAACAAATCAATTGAAATCAATAAAGATAAATATATTGTATAACTAACTATATTCTTCTATTCTTTTACAAAATATACGCATCAGGCAACAGCCGGTAACTTTATAAAATAACAATATTCTACACTATTTCCTCGCGTATCTCCCACTGGGTCTCTCGCCCCCAACTCAATTACATCCAATCAAGCAGGATAGAAGTTCCATTACTCGGCAAATTGATATTATGACTCACTTAGGCTAGGTATAGGCTATTAGACTCTAGCTTCACATCTGAGGCTATATTAGTACCTCTTGTCTCATTTCTAGAGGTTTCCCGACACATTTGCACGCAAGAAAAATATGTATTTGCAACAACTATTCACATATTTTACAGTAAGTAGTAAGTAGTATTTTACATACTGTAAACTAAAATAAATAAAACAATAATAATAAATAGATATGAAAATAAAATATTTTTTAAAGAATTTTAAGCGCGGTTTATTATACATTATTTTACATTATTATTAACCTGACGTTTCGAGCTCTTTACAGCGAGCGTGGTCACGGGTGACTGCGATGATAGTTTTCTTCATGAGTGTTTCAAAAATTGTGTGTCTACCTCCACTTATTTCCCCGAAGATGGTATTTGAAAATTTGGCTCGGATTCTTGCAATATTGACTAACAGTGTCCTCTTGTCTTTTTGTATGCTTGACATGGGGACATCCTTTGAATAGTATTTTATTTAATATGGAAAGTACTCGCGTTTAAACGAACACAAGAAAATACTAGATATGAACATAATTGGAGCGAAAAGGTTCGAACACAGCATCGTGCTAGTTGCAGGCAACCAGCGCTGGTCTTCCGTTCAGACCTCTTTGTGGCGTGAAACTAATAAGATCATATATCATATGTTATAAAAAAAATTACAGAATAAGAGTTTATTTTGAATAGATATTTCTTTTAAATAATGATGCTTTTTGTTTAATTGAATGAATGATTAAATGCTTTATTTCGCACCAAAGCTTAAAGCTAACAACATGATGGGGCAAAAGATTCAGTACAAAATAGGCGGCCTTATCGCTATAGAGCGATCTCTTCCAGGCCCGTGGTAAAGGAATAAAATACTAAAAAAGTAATGCGGTAGATGCGCAACACTTACATAAATACACAAAATAGTAAGTAATAATAATTATTGAGTCCTTGTGTTAAATTTTCCTATATTGAAACACGTAGGCTATTCTTTAAAGTTCTATATTTATTTCTGACTTGAAGTAACTTTTCTTACGAACAATAAGTGACAAGACGATCAAAATTAACAGGTTTATAGAAAAAGTGTACTTAACGTAAATCCACTTAGAGTAATTTAAATTACAAAACGAACTTCACAAAGTCATAAATCATACTACTCAATGACACTTCAAACAAAGTTTACACTAATTTACATATAGTTTATCCGACCTACATTCTAAATTCACTGGTAGACTTCCATACAAATATGTCTTGTACATAAATTTCAAAGACAAATGAAGGTTTCATTATTTTCACCCGCGATTTCGTTCGTGTATTACACATTTAGTGACGTTGAGAAATTTCACGCATGAATTCATCTTTGAAGTACCGATTTACAGATTTTGTGCAAAAAAATCCTATTATATATTATATATTTTCAATCAATTAATTATACAATATTTATTTATAAATTAATTAAAATTATAGACTCGCCAACGAACTGTTTACACTTTGGCGAAAATTTATTTAAGTTGCAGTTATAAATAAATGTGTGAAAAAAAAATAAAAAAGCTTAAAAAAGCCCTAAATATTAGTCTCTCTGGTAATATAATGAACAAACACAAACTTTACACTTATTTACATATAATTTATTCTTATTCGGCCTACAATTCTAAATTAACCGAGAATTTTCCACACATAATTTCTGAAGTATTCCTAAAGGTTGTAAGATTGTTCATATAAACCTCTATTTAAACAAAAGTTAAGATTGAGGTTCTTCAAATAAACTTTATGTAAACTGAATTTAAAGCTCAGTCACAGCTTCTGGCTTACAATTAGTTCTTAAAACGTCTATTCTTGATGGTGTTTACCTGTAAAAGAAAGAATATTAGTTAGTTATTAGTTATAGTGAGTAGTAGTGATAATGCAGAACATTGTAGTCACATACATAAATCATTTATTTATAAATAAATATAAATATTCGGGGACATGTAACACAACGCCATCTAGTCCCAAACTAATCAAAGCTTTTACTATGGAGACTAAATGTTAGATAGACATACTTAAACATAGGTTATTTTTTGTAAATACATACATACTATAGAAATAAACAACACACAGTTGAAAATTACAACGTTCATCACATAATTATTTTCTACTCGTAGGGATCGAACCCACAACCTCCGGCGCAATAAACCATTGCCACATCCACTGCGCCATGTCGTCGAATTTCGATTTGGTTAAGAGATTCAAATCTTAGATCGCTTGATCTAAAAGTACACCACGAAACCATCGAGACAAGTAATAATAATAGGTCCCCTAACCGCTTTCAGTCATGGAGGCCCCTCGATCTGTAATCAAAGCTCCAACCTAGACTAACGATCCAGTCACACAAGTTAACTGCATTCAACGAGCGAAACGGTTCTACGACTGCTACGGCGTAGCAGATGCTGCAAATGCTGCGGCGTAGCGGATGCCTACAGTTTATAAATAATAAATAAATAAATATTCCTGGACATTTAACACAACGCTATCTAGTCCCAAACTAAGCAAAGCTTGTACTATGGAAACTAGATAACTGATAGACATACTTAAACATACTTTTTTTTGTAAATACATACATATTATAGATAAATTGACACCCAGACAGTAGAAAATTACAATATTCATCACATCATAATTTTCCGCTCGTGGGAATCGAACCCACACCCTCCGGCGCAATAGAACGTTGCTGAACCACTGCGCCAATCGGGTCAATTATAATTTACACATTATATTCTGTTACTCATTGTAAGAGTTAAAACAAGTACAGAGCGAGCAGTGTCTTATGTGCTACGTGTAACATCACATAGAATATCAATATATAGGTGTATAAAACCAGTCATGAAATCTTCAAATATAATTAATTAACTGTAATTATTTTAAGATTCTACCAACTAATTGTAGTTAAATTAATTTTTACTCTATAACAACAAACAAACACAACAAACCCCTTATAAATGATTTATATTTAGTAATAAAACCAGTCATAAAATCTTCAAATTTAATATACTTTATATTATGGGTTCAGTAACTTTACATTAAAAGTTTACAGTCTTTTGTAATGGTTGTTGACGAATTATTTACTACTTTGCAAAATGTAATAAAAATCTAAAGTCTTTCAATCACAGATTAGAGAATAAAAGGCGGATGGAGCCCTCTGAAGACTCGAGTGAAGCCGAAAAGCAATAAGAGATTAGGAATTTTTATTCACAAAATGTTAAGTTGAAAGAAGACAAATACATCTGTGAAAATCGCATTAGAATCGGATCAGTAGGTGTAATGTGATTCGCGCACAAACATACAGACAGACAGACAAAAAACAATATATACACATTTTTGGGTTCTATATCGATGTAAAAAATAATTGATGAAAGTAATTGGTGAGGGTTCCTCCCTCCTCTAATTATTTTTAAGTATCTTTAAAATCCAGAATTTCTATTTCTACAGTTTTATTATATGTACTGACGGAGGATAGCCTTACTCTATTAATAGTCTATCTGACACAAATAGTTTGTTTCAAATCGCATCAGTAGTTCCTGAGATTAGCGCATTGAACAAACAGACAAACAAACTATGGAACTTTTTATTATTCGTATAGATTTGAAGGTTTGGATGGTTGTATGTCAATCGGATTTTCAAAAAAAAATATAATAATAAGTAAATAAACCTATTAAAATGTCAACAACAAACCTTTTAACTGATTTATATTAGTCAGCAATAAACCATGTCATAAATCTTGACATTATGTACTCTTTATAATGGGTTCAGAACATCTTAAACAATAAATTATTTTACGATGTTTACAAATTATTAACCGACTTTACAAAATGCACATAGTATTTTCGTATGTTTGTTTTAACGCGAGTACTTTCCATATAAAATAAAATACCTATTAAAGGAAAAATAGATTTTTACACGGTACGTAAGGCTATTGAAATTAAAAAAAAACATCAAACATTCAATAGAGAAGTAGGTTTGAGTTTCTAAGACCTGGGACCCACTAATAAAAAATTTAAAACACCATGTCAAACATACCAAAAGTACACTGTAGGTCAATTCTACAAAAATCCCAACCAATTTTCCAAATACTAACCTCGTGGATTTATGTGGTATACACACAATTGCTGAAACACTCATGAAGACAACTGTCATCTCAGTCACCCGTGACCATGCTCGCTGTAAAGTGTTTGAAACGTCGAAATAATGTTATACGTTTAAACGCGGTGTTTCCTTTAAAAGTATTAAGTATTTATGTTTTATTTGACATGTACTATACATATGTGAGGTGAATAAGGCACCACATACCATTAGCGTGGCAAGTTTTTAAAGAACTTTTCCATTTTTGCTGAGTGCATGGCCTTTTCATTTTAGGTCTTATTTAAATCTATGTATATAAAAGAAAGTCGTGTTAGTTACTCCACTTATAACTCAAGAACGGCTGAACCGATTTTGCTGAAAATTGGCAGAGAGGTAGTTTAGAGCCAGGAGAAGGACATAGGATACTTTTCATCCCGGAAATTCCACGGGAACGGAGTATATATGCGGGTGAAACCGCGGGGCACAGCTAGTAAGTAATATAAGGTAATTTTAAGCCATAAATTTACCTATAATGAATAAAGATTTTTCTTTCTTTCTTTCTTTCTTATACGAATCGTTTGATTTTAAAGTAGCGTAGTTTTTTTCATTATTGCACGGTACGTAAAAAATATCAAACTTTTCATTATAATTTATTAGTTGAATGTAGGAGGCAAAAATCTATTTTGTTGCCTGTGTCTGTACATAGAGGCAACAAAATAGATTATCAAGCTTAATTAAAAGTTATCTATAAAAAACCCGACTGCGTTATGTATGAAAAAATGAATCATCCCCCTATTTTAAATTCCCAGCGCCATTTTGAAATTTTTATGGTCTATGTCATATCATATAAGCTTTTTTACTTTTACATTACTTTATCAAGTATTCAAAATATAAATACCTTACCCTATTTTGTAATAGTAGGTACATTAATAAAAAATCTAAATCTGACCTTCTGGCTATACACCTAAAACCCCTAAACCTCAAAGGTTGAAACAGCTTAAGCTCTAAATATTCGTGGGCTTATTATAAGCTCATTACCAAGCTTATATGAAGGGATTTACTCGATGTTCCGCCAAGGTTATAACATACACTTACTTTGCTTTATAAATTAACTAGCGACCCGCCCCGGCTTCGCACGGGTGCAATGCTGATAAAAACCTTCCTCATGAGTTACTCTATCTATTAAAAAAAACCGCATCAAAATCCGTTGCGTAGTTTTAAAGATTTGAGCGTTCATAGGGACATACAACATGACACATGACAGAAAAAGCGACTTTGTTTTATACTATGTAGTGATAATCAATACTAATAATAGAATGATCACAGTTATAGACTTCAAAAGTCACTGGGGGCTGCTGTTTATTTATTTATTTATAAATTTAACATTCTTGTACTTACAGCTAACGCCAAAACATACATTGAATGATAGTTTACATATGTTCCAGAAATATGGTACATGCAGTGGTAAATTGGTTGACCTTAATTATAAAAATATCGATATTTCTGTTATTGTATACATGAAGTAGATAATAACTCTTTGCCAAGACTTCGTAAAGATTTCAACAAAAATAAAATAAAAGTTATTTTCCCATTTTAAAGTAAGGAAGTCGATTGTATTTTTGACAAAAAGGTATTATTTTAAGTATTATTTTTCCGTTTTCATTGAACTGTGAAGGTCATCACATAATAACTGTTCACAAGTCAGTCTCAGAGCTAGGGTTTAATGGGTATATATATCATTCAACTTCAAAGCTCATTCTGGTATTTTTGAGGAGTTTCCTGGAATATTTTTCACATGGATGATCAGTCTTGAACTCTTTCTTCTCTTGGGAATGCAGAAAAAAAAATTAAATCGGTCCATAAACAAAGTATAAATTGTGAAGCACCTTATTTTTTTGAAAGTCGGTTAAATAGCAATAAAATATCACATTTTTAAACGATAAACATTATGCAAGATAAATTAAAAAACATGAAACAACACAAAAGTACTGAAGCTACATAAGTTACCCCATATTTACGAACTTAATACTTCATTCGACCCGAGTCAAATGTGAAATCAATATGAACACTCGAGTAAAGTCGATTGGGTTCAGTTCGACGATAGTACTTCATAATTGCCCGCGATACTACGTTGATGTGTATTTATATTTTATACGCAAACTATATGCTAGTTAGTTCGATTTAAAATAAAGTTCGGATACAGATATCAATATGTAATTGGTAATCACTAACAAGCTTTTAAAAATATTTTCTAAATACATCATCATATTTTTTTTATATATAAAAATACTTTAACGATTTTAAACGCGGTTTATTAAACACTAATTAACCCGACGTTTCGACGTTTACAGTTTTTATTCAATATGGAAACACGTATTATAATAAACATAAAGAAAATATTCAGTTACTCGTGTGGCGACCGGTGAGAATACATGTGTCGCCTCCCCATTTCTTTCCGTGGATGTAAGAGGCGATAGCGGGAAATTCTGCCACTTTTTGGTAAAATAAATTCATTTTGATTTTTTTTTTATTTTACTTCTTTGCTATTGTAGATTTTCATGAGTGAAGGTCAGTCACTTAACATCAGGTGAACCGCATACTCCGCTTGCCCGTTGCTACATACATAAAATTATACATATTTATATTCGCTTTGAAAGCAAGCAAGGTGTTTGAAAGGAAGTACAACAAAATCATGAACCAATACAAAAGGTCTAAAGTTAATACATAATAAAGTACCCCTATATTTACGAACCTAACGATTCATTTGACCCAAGTCAAATGTGAAATCAATATTTGATACTTATGCACATAGAGTTAGGTCAAACTTTTATTTTTAATATTCTGGGACATTCAACACTGGTAACCAGATAACTGATAGACATACTCATACATCCTTTTTTTGTAAGTAAAATAGACCATTTTCACATCCAATGCGCAATCGCATTCATACATTTCTAGTGCCTCATAATTACCCGTGATACTTCAAATGCATTTACCAAATCAATTTATTTTTCTCACCAACTTTATTTTTTCGAATTAATTAAAATGAGGTTCTAAATTAAACCGCTCGACATAGTAATCGCATTTTAAATGTAAAATCAATATAGAAAACTCGAGTGAGGTCGATTGAAATTTACTTCGAATTTTTCTAGAGCTTATTAATTAGTCGTGATATATCACATGCATTTATCAAGTAATTTTTTTCACAAAGATATATTCGAAATTTATTAATTTTCAAATGTTCAAAAAACAAGTTTTTAACTTTATTATAAATAACTTTTAGTGTGTTTTGTAACAATATTAATTAGTAAAACTGTGCCTACCTCTAAGTTAGATACATAAGTGGCAATTATATTTTAATCTCAACATTTAGCAATAAGACCTATGTTTCTAATTGGTAAGCCTAAATTAATAAATAAATAAACAAATAAAAATTAGATATAATAAAATCAAAGTAGTTATGTATTCACCCCAACCCTCTATATTAAGTTAAAGAGGAACATATCGATTATTTAAATGTTTAATTAGTCTTCTTTCTAAATATTTTTAACATGTAAGATTCATTGTAATACAGACCCCATCATCTAAATAAGTGTTCAATCGAATATATTTATAAAATGTAATTTTAGTTCTTTTTTCCTTTTAATAAAATATCACCGAGAAGGAAAATTTAACTAAGTACTGTGTCTCCTATTGGGGTATGTAGAGGATATTAAGTTTTACGAATCAACTGTTATTATTTATTTATTTATTTAAATTATTTATTGCACAAGTAGAAATAAAATGGTATACACAAATATTAAATAAGTTGAGAACAATGTGCAAACGGTGGCCTTATTGCCTAGAGCAATCTCTTCCAGGCAACCTTTGTTATGATACTTCCGTATTCTGTCAGATCGAGTCAGTTTTTTTCACGATCCACAAAGGATCGAACCTAGAACCTCTCGGTTGTAACGCCTAATATCAATTGAGCTAACAAAGTAGTTACTTAAGATATATAAGTACTTATCGAGAAAGCTAGGAACATTTACAATTCAGATGAGAAGCAATTGGCTATGTTTCTATTGTATAAGTAAATCAATAATACAAGTAAACAGAGTTATTTTGAAGAGAATCCATCCATCCATAATTTAATAAATAAACCTCGACTGAATTAACATAACATAAGATAATGCGGTGAAAAAAACGGTGCAAAAAAACGTTTAAATTATATTAAACTAGCAGCGCACCAGGGCTTCGCTCCCGTGGGAATATCGGATTATATATAGCCTATAGCCTTCCTCGATAAATGGGCTATCTAACACTAAAAGAATTTTTCAAATCTGAGATTAGCGCGTTCAAACAAACAAACTCTTCAGCTTTATAATATTAGTATAGATTAACAAAGCCTCGCCGATAAAAATAATGAAAAGGTCATTATTTTTACGTGTTTAGGTACATGTTCTGTAAACGAATGAAACGCTAGCTATGTAACACCTTATATTATTAAATTTATACTCGTTCTATTATATATTATATAATATTTTACCTCCAGATTTTGGCCGCTTCATTTCATTAAAATTTCCCTAAATTTAAACTACCCTTTCAGCTTATCCAAGTAATAAACTATTTGAATACGAAATTTAACCAAAACCGGTTCAGTACTTGCGTTGTAATTGACACAAATATCCAACCCCTCAACATCAATACATTTATAATATTAGCAGTATTCACACGTTTCATCGTAATAAATAAATTCTCAATATAAGATCATTTAAAGTTCCAAAAAAGCTTGTAAAATGCCTAAAATAGGGATTTCCCTTCGGCCCAAACTTTTGGGTCAAGCTTAGAGGATTAGTATGGAACGGTTATTCGCAATTACTTTGTTCTGCATGAACGTCTCGTTACAAGTTTACTAATGACAAGCTCCTGTACGCGAGATAAATACAACGTACTCCATTTTTTTTATTACGAGGGTAATTGCCTTCGCATACATACATTGTACGCCGTAGCATTGTTCCGCAAGTTCCCCTCTGGAAGGGAGGAAGGGTGGTAGGAGCTAGTCCTTCGCACCCATGTGGCGACGAGTAAGAATACATGTGTCGCCACCCCATTTCTACCCTTGGGTGATGTAAGAGGTGACAGAGGGTAATTCTGCTGTATAACATCTTCAGCTACAAAAGAATGGGAGCCGAGCATAGCATGATTGGGCCAAGCTCGCACCGGTGTAATTACCACCCCCCAGCAGAAAACCGGCGTGAAGCAGTATTGCACTGTGTTTCGTACATTGAGCGGGTGTCCGGAGGCCTGTATTCCCTTCCCATTCCTCTCTTGTCCTGTTCTAGTCCTCTCACAACTTCCTTTCATTAATCCTCTCCTCTTATCCCCTGCCCTTCCTTCAAGCTGGCAAGGCATCTGCCACAGTTTACTGTCGTGCATGTCGTTCAATAGTTTCGGCGTGATTGATATACAAACATCCATAGGTATTATATGATATTTTTTGTTTAAAAGAACATTAATTGAGAACATTGGTCTGTAAAGTTCGCGTTAAGCAGTAGAAGCCTTTCTGGCTAACTGTGAGAATCACCTCACAAAAAAACCCTATTGACTAAAGTAAATGCGCCTTTATTTTTGGACTGAAGCCGGCCGGAACAACAAGATAACAATGTATCTATCTCTTTATAAGATCTTTCTATCATTTCATTAATTAATTTCTTAAAGTTTCATTAAATTGGTATCATTAGAGCAATTTATCAAGCTTAGAAGCGTTCTCACTTGGGACGGATAAATAATTACAATGATTTAAGGATAAGAATTTTTTATTCGACGGGATGAAGGAAACAATTAGAAGAAAGAAAGAAATACGTTTATTTGCAACACACAATAACACAGACAGTTTGACGAAGCAATTACAGTTTTACTACAAAAACTTATTTAGACATTGATTTAACAACTGTTTAGTAAAACATTGTCTAATAATTTAAACATGTGTTTAACAATGACATTGAAGCCTGGTCGTGTTTTACTTTAGACAGTTTTACGGCCGTTTTCAATAATGTATCAAAGATTATGGATAGATTGTTATGTCAGATTATATGACAAAATTCATAGCAAAGGCTATCCGTCAATAGGATATTGAAATCAAAGTGCAAATAGATAGATTTGTCTGACTTTAGTAAGCAAAACAAGGGATATATAGAATATTGAAAACGGCAGTAAGCAGCGTCTATCTCTAAGCTATACTAAAGAATAATAAATATATATACTAAAGAACCTTTTGTAGTAACGTTTTTTAAGACAGCTGTATAACCTTTTTTATAGTTACACGTTTCAACTAAAATATATTTTGCACAGGAATATAAAGGATTGTATAAAATAAACAAGGCAAAGAGTTGACTGCCATGCACAGATGTTACGGAGAACCGTGCGACAGTTTTCTTACGTAATATAAACGATAATATTGACTGAAAAGTATTGTGTACGATTCAAATAATATCTTATTAATTTTTTATGTTTGCCTGGCTTCTGACTTATTATATGTATACTCAGATATTTACAAACAACACAGGTTAATATTTGAACGTTATTTTTTATGTTATAGCAGGCAAGCGGAGCATGCGGTTCACCTGATGTTAAGTGACTGACCGCAGCCCATGAACATCTTCAACAGCAAGTGTCGAGATGCCTTGCCAGCTTGAAGGAAGGGGAGGGGATAAGAAAAAGATTAATGATAGGAAGTTGTGAAAGAAGTAGGACAGCATGGGAGAGGAATAGGATAAGAATACAGGCCTCCGGTCACGCTCACCGTACGAAACACAGAGCAATACTGCTTCACGCCGATCTGCTGGGGAGTGGTAATTGCACCGGAGCGAGCTCGGCCCAATTGTGCAATGCTCGGCTACTACACTTTTCTTGCTGGAGATGTTATGCAGTAGAATTACCCTCTGTCGCCTCTTACGACACCTACGGGAAGAAATGGGGTGGCGACACATGTATTCTAACCCGTGGCCACACGGGTAAAATAATCTTATATTCTACTACTTCCGCGCGGCCTCGAGCATAATATAATATAGCCTATGTCACTCGTGGATAAGGTAGCTTTTGAATGGTGCAAATTTTTTTTTAAATTGGTCCAGTAGTTTTTAGCCTATTTATTGGAAGCAAACAAAGATTCCCTATTTATAATATCACTATAGATAATATGTAATGTGCTGATTGAAATTTAACACATATTATATGGGAAATATAGGTATAATGTAATTCTAAACATTTTATTCATCCCCTGTTCTCTGTAAAAGTAGAAATCCACAAAGGAATAGAAAGGATTTTATAAAATAAATAAGGAAAACAGTTGCCTGCTACACACATATGTTACTAAGAAACGTGTGACATTCAATTGCGTAATATAAAGACAAATATACTGAAAAGTTTAGGTATTGAATTAAATACTTTTTTACACTATTTCCACTATTTATTTTAAAAACTTTTTAATTACAACCGGTTTCTAGAATTCATCATTAGGTAGTCTCGAAACCGGTTGTAATTAAATAAAGTTTTCTTTAATTCAATACTTAAAATGCATTTCCACTAAGAAGTCACAATACAATCTATCAATTATATGAAAAGTTTAGATTTTAAACATATAAAAAAGTTGACGAATTGAATGAAAATAATGCTTTATAGTTTATATTATCTATCCCTAATATCACTACAAAGTATAAAACAAAGTCGGTTTCTCTGTCCCTATGTTCCTTTGTATGCTTAAATTTTACAACTACGTGACGGATTTTGATGCGGTTTTTTAATAGATAGAGTGATGGAAAGGTTTATATGTATGATAATATCCATTAAATAGTGGAGAAATACAGTTATTTTGAGATCTCTAATGTAATGTCGTTTTTTATCTATTTTTTCCGCTTCCATTGCAAACATAGGCTGAACCCTACGGGATTTATCAAAATAATGTAATTTTTATATACAACGTTCACACGTTATTTAGTATCAGCATTACACCCGTGCGAAGTCGGGGTAGGCTAGTAATATATGTGGTTGGGCGAATAGAGATGTTGGGTCTAAGGGTGGCCATCAACAAAACCGAGGTGCTGTGCTTTCACGGCCCCCGGCGAAGACCACCCGCAGATGCCAACATCTTGGTTGGCGGCACT
>LQNK01003121.1:44276-54721 GCA_001586405.1 Phoebis sennae | reverse complement strand
ATTATAAATTTGAATTGTATAATTTTAGAGTAAAGCAAATCTTAATTCTATAACTGTAAAAACTAAAAATATTTGCATGCCTCTTGGCTGAATATAGCCGGATTTACTGTATTTCCACCACCACCTATATTCGCAAATAAAAATATTTCATTTCATTTCATTTCATTTCATTTCATGTCACACGGGGTGACGTTTTCTACGCGTGGGGTTCGAACCCACACTCTCCGGCGCAATAGACCATTGCTAGATCCACTGATCCATCGGGTCCGTAATTCGAATAGTGTGAAAAAGTCTTGAATTCAATGCTTAATATCCGGTGTGAATTTAAATAGGAAACAAACGAAATGATCTCATCAGGATCATTCATTCATTCATTCATTTATTCAGGATTAGGGATTTAGTATGATAACACTGTTTTGTTTTGTGGTTAACGATGTTATCATTTAGTTTGCGATTCAACCCTCAGTAACAAAGGATTAGTTTGAACTGGGAAGGAATATTAAATGATTCATAAATATGTATATAAATATAAGTAAATATTCTGGGACATTTAAAACTTAACCATCTAGTCCCAAACTAAGCAAAGCTTGTATGAAAACTAGATTGTAAATACTATAGATAGATAAACACCCAGACCACAGATAATATAATACTATACTCCAAGACAGTAGAAAATTACAATGTTCATCACATCATAATTTTCTCGTGGGGATCGAACCTACACCCATTTGTGCCATAGACGTTGTCGTCATTGTTACCCATTACTTCCAAGGTTTTTAAATAATTATTATCATATGACTACAACACTAAACTAAAATATTCGTAAATTTCTTTTTCTTTTCTTTATTATCATTACTTATTACCGAACGGACTTTGATGACAATATATCTGTTTTCTCCATTCCCGTGAGATTTGATCAAAATCCTTTTTTACCGGATGCCTACGTCATAACATCTACCTGCATGTCAAATTTCAGCCCGATCCGTCCTGCGATTTGGGCTGTGCGTTGATAGATCACTATGTCAGTCAGTAACCTTTGAGTTTTATATATGAAGAACCCTGAACTGAATGCGACCGAAACCGCGTGCCTAAACTAATCAAGAACAACGAATTTATTATAGACTAAAGAACACACAATTTAATAAAAAGTTCTAACTATACACGTAATTATAGAGGAAACGACGTCGAAATAACATAAAGAAAAACTATAATAAAAAAGCATAACTTCCCATTGAATTTCATAAGAAGGAAAAAGTTTTTCTGTTAAAAGTTATTATTTGAGCAAGTTTTCCGATATGGTTTTCAATTTGAAGAATTATTAAATATCAAGTTGTTTGAATAAGGAATTTTTATCGACTAAGCGAAGCGAAGAGATGACCAGGCGAGTGTATGTTTGCATGTCTGAATGTCTGTATGTCTGTGACTGCCTCGTTGATCTAGTGGTTGCATCTTTGACTCCAGATCGAGGGGTCTCGGGTTCGAATCCTGGGTGGGGCCAAAAAAAATGCTATTGCGATCTTTCTGACAAAGAAATCTCAGTTATTGCGCTGAGTCTGGAAGTTGGCGGTGTTGGAACACCCCCGCGCCTCGGAGAGCACGTAAAGACGTCGGTCCTGCGCCTGATCCTCTCTGGTCTGCCGTCCCATCAGGTTATGAGTGTAAAAGAATAGAAAGCGCACACACTTGAGCACTGTAATATCTCCCGCGCAGTTGGCTAGTCTCTGTAAAGATTGGCTGCCGTGGCCGGAATTCAGTCAGGAGGAACGTATGTCTGTATGTGTGTCCAAAACAAATTCAACTCATACATATTTATACTTTACACTGTGGTTACATGTTAATTAAATAGACTTAATATTTATACAACTTATATTGATTGTAATTATTATTTCCATGAATAAATTTAAGAAATGTGTTAATATGATTAATTTTGTAATGTTTTGCTATTTTGTTGTGTTTAAGTATGTAACTCTAGTAATTAAAATGTATTAAATTATAATTTTAAATGTTTATCAATGTTTGGAAGAAACTTGCTCTCACGTCACAGGGAATCCTAGTGTGAGAGCAAGTGAACCTGTAATAAATATTATACATGTCTTATGATGAAATAAATTTTATTCTTATTCTTATGTCTGAAATCATTGCAAACAGACATAAAGACAAATTTGTCCACTTTTTAATACAAGTAAGTACCTACAAGTATAAATATCTCTAAGCATCAATTATGTATTTGGACCTGAGATGCTCAACTAAGTTTAAGATATTAAGTGAGAACTAACTTTAAGTTGGACATACTTAAATCTAAAACTTGTACAATTAAAGTGGGGACTCCTAAGTCTTTATTTAGTTTGTACTAGTTTAGTGTGTATTTGTTTTGTTGGTGGTGTTTTGAATATAATTGTCTTTTTTTTCTTAAGAATTTTCAATTTACTTATATTATTTAGTTAAAAATATTTAAAATCGTAAGTTACTGTGTTGCGTAGCACTAGTTTTTTATGAATAAAAATCGGCTAAGTGTGCGTTGGACTCGCAAACAAAGGGTTCCCTAGCAGGAAATATTGATTTATTAAGCGGCAATAAAATATGTATGTTTGTAACTCTTTCATAAAATAACTACTATATGGATTTGGATGAAACTTGGTATACATATAGGTAAGGATCCGGAATAGCATATGACCTCTTTTTGAGCTAATTCTTATATAAATTCAATTTACATATCAGTAAATATTATTCTAATATAAATAAAAATATATATATTTGCCAGAAAATAACCATCACAATTTGCAAATTCCAAATTCCGTATTCCGAAACAGTAATCCTTCATTAATGCGAGCTTAATATAATAATCCCGGTATTACTGCGAAAAATTCACTGAACCTTTACAATGGGTTGACAGGTATCCCGTTTTATTTTCAATCTACGTAATAATTCATTTCCAAAAAATTGGATGAATAAACAATTAGGCAATATATTCCTATCCCATTCCTCTCCCATCCTGTTCTACTCCACTCTCAATTTCCTATCATTAATCCTCTCCTTATCCCTTTCCCTGTCTTCAAACAGGTAAGGCTTTGGCTTGGCTTTGACACACTTTGGCAGTAAAAGGAAAAGAGAGTGCATCTGTGTTCGCGCGTACACTTGTGCACTATAATATCTCCTGCGCAGCTGGCTAGTCTAGAGATTGGCCACCATGGCCGAAATCGGTCAGGGGAGCTATTATATTATGTGACATTTTGATGTTGTAGAGGTTCATGGGCTGCGGTCTTACCCTTACCATCAGGTGAACCGCGTGCTCCGCTTGTCTGCTTTAAGATAAAAAATATATATTAAAAATCCTTAATTGCAATTTTTCCATGCGTTTTAATTGCCCTATTGCCAAGCCTTCGCTGTCAGTCTGTCACCAGGATGTATATCATAAACCGTGATAGCTAGAACGCTGAAAATGCCACAAATATTATGTATTTCCCTGGAATACAGAAAAATGTATATATTAAGAGGGAACCTTCGTACAAGAGTCCGACTTGCATTTAGCGGGTTATATTAATGAATTAGTATTAACTAGTTAATAGAGTTTTCAGTTTACCTCAAAATTATAAATACAAGTGCAAAATAATTATCATTTTTAAATCGATTATACACTATAAGTCCTTCCTAGTAATAGCTTTTAACCATGTAAAAAATCGAATGGTTTTTACTCAAATAATGCGCAATTTCTTTTGTCTTTATTTTTTTCTTTTTATTGGCCATCCTTTGATAATTCTTGAGACGAAAGGTAGACCAATATTTATTGAATTCTTGCTTTGTCCACGATTTCTTTGTCACGAATAGCTCGGACAAAGGAGAGGAACAAAGTGACGTTTCTGGATTTTTCTTTTTAAGAATTATAGTGCACTAGTTTCCGCCCATAATAATAATAATCGCGAGCAAGTTTTTGCAACTCGACGTCAAGCGCTTATTTTGAAAGAAAGAAAGAAACATTTATTAAGACACACAATTACATGTATACAGGAAAGAACATCAATCAAAACACAAACAAATCTATATATATAAAAATGAATTGCTGTTCGTTAGTCTCGCTAAAACTCGAGAACGGCTGAACGGATTTATCTTATCTTGGTCTTGAATTATTCGTGGAGGTCTAGGGAAGGTTTAAAAGGTGAGAAAAATTCGAATTGCCGGGTCCACGCGAGTGAAGCCGCGGGCGGAAAGCTAGTAGATATATATAACACTTAAATTTTTATTATTGATGAGGTTGCGGTGTGTGTCAAAAAGGGATACCACTCAGAATATTTGTGGCTTTAAGCCACAACACTGATTTTCAGTGGCACCCTATTGACATTTCAAGTGTCAGGCGTGAATGCATACATTATTAATTGAAGTAGAAATAATAACATTAATATATATTTGCATGATAGAAGGAAAAGAAAATTAAAAAAAAGCTTTATTGCCATTTACTCAGCAACAAAACAAAATAAAAAAGAAATTAACAGTATAGCATGGCAATTGGGCAGACTCAGCCATGCTGCTAGGTTTTTACACCCACAGCGCTGATTGTCAGTCTGCCCATCTGTCTAGGGTTCAACTACCAATATTCCGCAAAAGCCACCAATCCACGTCGCCTATGCAGTATCACCCCAGTTCCTCCGTGAAGCCAATCTTCCAAGATTGGTGAAGGCCTCAGGGAGTGATCTTAGTTCACCCAAGTGTTTCGCTCTGTAGTTAGTCACCCCCGGACATTTGATTACGACGTGACATGCGAAGGCTGAGATAAAAAGTAATCTACCTGATAATACGGAGTTACTGAAAATCAGCGCTGCAATTTCCAGGACATTACAGCACATGCTGAGTAATGTCCTAGTTCGTGGCTGTTACAATGTCGTGCAGCACCATACAAAAGTTTGTCAATCCCCTTGGGATGTTTTTCATTTTTATCTAAGACATACCACGCGAACGATAAATAAACGCAAGTAACCACAGGGCAAAGCTAGTGCTATATAAAGCCAATTGCAATTTCGAGATCTTTCCACAATTTCCTCCAGGGCACATTATGTCCATTCCATGTCACTCCTATGTGACAGCTCAGATCCAGAACGTGATAAGTGATAACGTTAATCAATATTAGATGTGCATTTGAATTATTAAGTAACTGCTTTTAGCACGCGGCTTTGCTTAAGTCCGAGGACTGTAGATTAATAAGTCTTATTTCCTAATCTAGATAATCTATACTAATATTATAAAGCTGAAAAGTTTGTTTGTTTGAACGCGCTAATCTCAGGAACTACTGGTTCGATTCGATTTTTTTTTATTGTTAGATAGCCCTTTTATCGTGGAAGGCTATATATCATCCCGATATTCCCACTGGAGTAGCAGCCAGTAACCTATATGTTTACGAAATTTTATTTTGTGTTCTGTGAAATAAATATTTTTTCTTTCAAAATGTCATCAAAATTCGTTTATTAGTTGCGACGTGATTGATGCACAAACATTCAAACTTTTAAATATTTTATAGAATAAATTGATTACTAAGAAATAAGACTAGTCTTGCCCCGGCGTTACCTCCCCTTATAGCCGTATTGTGTCGTTATAATAAAAAAAAATAAAAAAATGTTATTATAGATACGTTTTAGACTTACGCCTAATAGAATATTGTACTGTTCGTAAGTAAAACGACTCGTTATGTAACTGTCAGTAGCACGCATTGATATAGAATAAGGGTAGCACGTGAAATTTAATTTTTTGTGTGTTACATAGAAGAAAATTTCCTGTATAGTTATTTAAACATTTCCGTTAATAAATGCTCAAGTTGACCACAAACATGAGCACTAGACAAAGTTTTAATTAGTTCAGCTTAACTTTGGGCGTTTCTGCTAATGAACTGGTCAAGTCACATGGAATTGATGTAATACACATAATTATCTTCTAGTTAAATGAGGTAATAGTGAACTTTGGGAAGTTAAATTTGAATAACAACTTTTATATTAACACATGGTCACTACTATGGCAAGTCTTATCAAAAGTTACATCTATTCAAAGTTAATTTTCTATATTTAAAAAAAAAATTTAGATAGAATTTTTATTTTCTTTTTCCTCAAGTAGCTATGAGTAGGCCCACCACCTTGTGACGTATTATCGTTGAATTTTGGGACACGTTGTATAATACTAAAGATAAATAAATCCCTAGATAGTTGAATATAACAATGTCCGTACGTTTATACCTATGGGAATAGAACCTACACCCTTTGGTTCAAAAGTCACTGTTATATTGCACTAATTAAAAGTAATAAAGTCTCTTTTTACACACCCAATGAAGCTACAATAAATAAAATTAAGCGAATAATCTGTGAGGGAATTCTTGTGAGTTTATGGAAGTAATAAATTGAGACAAGTTATTGTTAGGTCTCTATTAAGGGCAGAGGTACTCCTGTTACGGTTTTTGTATTTAATAATGGGAGATGCGGATTAGATGAAGGAACTGGTGGTGTAGCAAATGCGGAGGGAGTAACGCTGAATCCTGAATTATGTTTGGTACTAGCCGCGCCCCGCGGTTTCACCCGCGTAACGTCTGATCCCGTGGCAACTCCGGGATTAAAAGTAGCCTATATGTTATTCTGAACCCTTACCTGTATGTATACCAAGTTTCATCATAATCGGTGCAGTATTATTTGCGTGAAAGAGTAACAAACATCCATACATCCATACATCCATACATCCATACATCCATACATCCATACCTACAAACTTTCGCCTTTATAATAGTAGTAGGATATGCAGGTGATATATACAATTTGTAGGGAATCTTGCGGTAAAAGTTTATGAGTGTAATAAACTGAAAGATCAAGTACCAGCGCTCTTAGCGCACCCTATATTAAGGCTACAAGTACTCCCTTTACTAGCTACGCATTCGACATGGGGAAATGTATATTAAACGAATGCTGTGTCAGTGTAGCAAATGCATGTAAAGTATCGCTGAGTGCCGAATTATTCTTATTAAATACACTGGTATGGGTGATGCTTTTTGGAAATAATTGTTGGTTATAGCTATAGGTGTAATACATCGACACAAGAACATTATTGTTAGATCTTTATTAAGGGCAGAGGTATTTTTGTTACGGGTGTTGTATTCGACGGTGTAGGTACATTAAATATATAAATTGGTGGTTTTTTTTTTTATATAATAGGGGGCAAACGAGCAAACGGTCCACCTGATGGTAAGTGGTTACCGCCGCCCATAAGCACCCACAATACCAGGGGTCTCGTGGGTGTGTTGCCGGCCTTTTAAGGAGTGATATGCTCTTCTCTTGAAGGCCCCTATATCGTATCTACTCGGAAACACCGCTGGTGGTGGAGCAAATGCAGAGTTCGTAACGCTAAACTATTTAGTACCATATGCAGATAATACCAACAGATAATTTATTAACGGGCAATGTATAGAATTCGGAGAGAAATCTTGTGGTTAAAGTTTATCGGCGTAATAAATCGTAACAAGTACAATATTGTTAAGCTTCTCTTTATTAAGGTCAGCGGTGCTCCCGTTACAGTCTACGCATTCAACAAGGAAAATGCACATTTAATTAATGTAGTGTTTGAGTAGCAAATGCGTGTAGAGTTTCGCTGAGTGCTATATTATTTTGTGATATGTCATTAAGTTTATACTTAATGGACTTGTTTATGTGATTTGGGGTTTAAAATCTCAATAAACTGACCCCCCCCCCCCTTCGATCTTTGTAACCTCCTCACCGATTTCGCTCATTTTCGAACTCGATATTTTTAGTCTATACTACTTGCTTATGAAATTAAATAATGATCGGATAAACAATACATTATCAACGGACAAAGTTTTTCATACAAACAAATTAACATACAAATATTCAAACATGTACTGAGACTGAATACTTAATAATACTTGTTAAAATAATTAGCAGTAATATATGTATTATGCCTTACTACATTCAAATTTTATAAATAATTCGTTTCAATATTTAATATATTTTTAACATCTTTAACTTCAAAGGCTCTTTTCAGTGGGTATCACGTACTTTATATTCCTCTCTGTCACGTATTTTCAAATGCATATTCAATTTTGATCAATGTCACGCGGTCTAATCCAGTTTGTCACGTAGCGTAGTCTAAAACGCGCAAAGAAGGAAATATTCTTTTAAAATAATAACAAACAAAATGCTTCCCTGTATAAAATCAATTACATTAGTGCAAGGAATAACACAAAAGATTTCTTCCAGTAGATATCACGTCATTTATAAACTCTCTGTCACGTGATTATTATAAATACTTTACTATGGCTTATCACTTTTTAATTTTATAAATGTACTATTTCAGTATATTAAAACAACTTTAACTTCAAAGACTCTGCAGTGTATATCACGTACTTTATTTTCCTCTTTGTCACGTATTTTCAAATGCATATTCAATTTTGATCAATGTCACGCAGTCTAATCCAGTTTGTCACGTACAAGTGACACGTAGCGTCCTCTGGAATGCGCAGAGTAATGAAATGAAATGAAATGAAATGAAATATATTTATTTGTCCAGCAAACATGAGTAGAACAGATCAGCAGCTTAGCATGTTTTGCCTATATATAGGCGTACAAATATTTTAAAATTTAAGATTTTACAATTTCTTATATATTAAGTAGGAAATATAAATTTAAAATAGTAACAAAAGAAATTTCTTTTGACGACCCGATTGGCGCAGTAGTTTAGCAATGGGCTATTGCGCCGGAGGGTATGGGTTCGATCCCCACAAGCAGAAAATTATGATGTGATGAACATTGTAATTGTCTACTGTCTGGGTGTTAATTTATCTATAGTATGTATGTATTTACAAAAAAAATATGTTTATGTATCAGTTATCTAGTATCCATAGTACAAGCTTTGCTTAGTTTGGGACTAGATAGCGTTGTGTTAAATGTCCAGGAATATTTATTTTATTTATTTATTTTCAAATCATTCGCATTACATTAGTGCAAGTAATTACACAAAAGATTCCTTCCAGTAGATATCACGTCGCTTATAATACTCTCTGTCACGTGATTTCAAATGCACATCCAATATTGATCGATGTCACAGAGACTAATCTAGTTTGTCACGTAGCAGTGACATTTAACGCTCTAGTAAAATGCAAAGGAAATATTCTTTTAAAATAATAA
The DNA here is from genome assembly GCA_001586405.1 of Phoebis sennae. Classification (NCBI taxonomy): domain Eukaryota; kingdom Metazoa; phylum Arthropoda; class Insecta; order Lepidoptera; family Pieridae; genus Phoebis; species Phoebis sennae. The sequence continues at coordinate 45,560 of LQNK01003121.1, read as the reverse complement.
AAAAGTGCTTTTATAAAGTGCCTCTTCTTATCTATCCTATCTTATTATTTGTTCTAATGTTATTATAAAATTTTATAAAGATTTTATGATTATATTAGCCCAAATAATAAGATACATTTCTGGACTATTAACTGAGACATTCATTTGCAATATTCATTATAAAATTTTACCATTGCTTTCATGTTTAAAAAAGTTAATAAAAAATATATATATAAATGTAACACATGGAATAATTTTTTTTTTTTAACATTTTAAACACAGTTTAAATCCGCTTAAAATAAACACAAGACAATACAATACGAATTTGCATCAAAAAATGTTAAAGCATGCTTTATTTGCTGATATAACAAAAATATCTCGTACTTTCTTTCACATGGAACCAGATGCAAATCTAATATTGATCAATGTCACGCAGTCTAGTCCGGTTTGTCACGTCTGATGACATGTAGCGACTGAAATGCACAATGGAGATTCTCTCCATTCATTTTAAATAAGTGGAAATAAAATTACTTCACATTATCAAATTGAGTATTAGCCTTATTTAAGGCACGTCGTGCCTGAGCAATTCATTTCTCATCAATTTTAATAAATTTAAATTTTTCCAAAAAAAGGTTTAATAATAACTAGTAGACCTTCACCACCACGCTCTGCTACATTCATATGAAAATCACAGCTCCATCTCGACTCTGAGACCTCGATTCGGTCAATTAAAACGGATAAAAATTATTCGTTTACACCATGCCTGTCGGTTCTTCTCGATGGAGACATCGGTGGTAAATAAAATTATAAATTATGTAAATGTATATGACATTCTAAAAGCGCCTCGAAAGAGGTCTATTTGGAAAATAAAGTTGACTTTGACATTAAAAAAAAAACACTGTATCACAAAAAAGTCGCACTTTTTCATGTCTCTTAAAAAGCCTATGCATAACAATTAACAATGTTGCAAGTATAGAGTTGCATAGATATATTAAAGTGTACGGACATAAAACGCGTGGACTATAGATATAACAATGTCACGCAGTCTAATCCAAGTCACGTACAAGTGACATGTAATACCCGACAAAATGCGTCCCGGAGGAAATCTTGCGGAAAAAAAGAACCCAAAATTGCATTAAACTTTCCAATTTTCCATTACTTTGTACTCAGCAAAAATACTTATGTTTCAAAGAACACGTGACTAAAAATGGTTCATACCCTGTTTACTATACTAAATTGTGTTAAATGTATCCGTACTTAATATTTTAAATGCGAAAATAACTCTGTCTGGGTGTCTCTGTCTTC
>LQNK01003121.1:25593-44244 GCA_001586405.1 Phoebis sennae | reverse complement strand
ACATCCTAAAGTTGTAATTAAATTTACGATTATTTTTACTGTTCAAAACATGATTAATACTCAGTTAATATTTAACTTAAAGGCTTGTCAAACCCATTTCAATCAAGTGTTTGTACTGTCATGAACTTGGCTACTAAAGGGAGGCTTTATTCATAGTTTAGTATATTGTTTTTTATTTCAACTGTCTGGGTGTTCATTTATCTATAGTATGTATGTATTTACAAAAAAAAATGAATGTTGGAGTATGTCTATCAGTCATCTTTTATTGATATATAGAATCCGAATTTAACACGAGCAAAACCGCGGGAATAAGCTAGTATATAATAAATAAATTAATAAATTATTATTCCGGGACATTTAACACAACGCCATCTAGTCCCAAACTAAGCAAAGCTTGTACTATGAACACTAGATAACTGATAGACATACTTAAACATATTTTTTGTGAATACATACTATAGATAAATGAACACACAGACAGTAGAAAATTACAATGCTCATAATAATTTTCTACTCGTGGGGATCGAACCCACACCCTCCAGTGCAATACCCCACTGCCAAGTCCACTGCGCCCATCGGGTCATTTAGATTATTATCATTAAAATCACTATAAAATACAATATCAAAGTAAAATACTGATGGGTTCGAAGTGAAATTACTAGGTGTGGTTCACCTTGACATAATGCATATTTGATGAAAGAAACGTAATATGTATTATTATGCATTTTCGTTTATTACTCACCCGATGTTTGAATATACATGGTGTATTTAAAATGTGTTTGGCGCCGCCTATATTTCCTGTTCCCGCGGGATTTTCGTCGTAATAAATATCCTTTGTTTTTTCTTGGGTTTCAAACTATATTCCTACTAAATTCCACCCACATTGGTTTAGTGTTTTAGCCATGAAAAAGAGACAGACGTACAGGCAGAGACGTACTTTCGCATTTAATAATAGTAGGGATTGGTTATAGTAGAGGATTCAAGTAACTTTGATGTTGTAGATGTACATGGGATGCGGTCAGTCACTTAACATCAGGTGAACCGCATGCTGTAACTAAAAAAAAGTAATCAGGACCTTTACCTATTTAAAAACTACTAAAATAGTATGTGTTTGATTAAACGCTAGTACTTACCATATTAAATAAAATACTTTTTAAAGGATTTTAAACATAGTTTAGTATACATTATTTTACATTATTATTTAACATTAACTTCTAAAATACGAAAACGAAACTACGTACGAAGTGTTTCATAGTAGACCCACAGGTCCAAATTATATTTTAAAACATATTATAATGTGTTTGTGAATGTGTACCAATGCCTATAAAAAATTAAAAATTATAATTGACATTCTATTTTATAACTACGTCCATTATAAAATCTAGACTAGATAATTTGATAGTGCATTATTGAGTTTTATAGACAAATCAATTGTCTATAAATGCTCTTTAAAAATTCACTTATCATCAGGTGATACTAATACATTGTTTCTACTTATATTATGAACAAATAACAAAGCTTTTCAATAGCGCGATCTAGACGCCCATATAATCATTAAACCGCCATCTAGTGGTAGAATTTAGAACTTGTAAATAATGACATACGTAAATCCACTTAAATCTGAGATAATTGTTAAATTTTTTAATTATTTTTTATGCACCATGGCTTAAAATAAAAAATGTTCTCAGTAGACACTGCCTTCCGAATCGGTGGTAAATAAAAAATTAAATATGTATGTGACGTTTCAAAAGAGCTTTCAAAAAAGCCAATTGGGAAAAATAAACGATTTGAATTTGAATTTGATCAGCAGTCGGTTATATAGAATAAGCGTTACGTGTATAATATATATATATATATATTGTGTATTGGATACGTATATTAATTTTTTTACACGATAACTAGTACAGGTTTGTTTGTAACGAATAGGCTGAAAAACTACTGGACCGATTTTAAAAAAATTTACACCATTCGAAAGCTACATTATCCACGAGTAACATAGGCTATAAATCTATACTAATATTGTAAAGCTGAAGAGTTTGTTTGTTTGCACGCGCTAATCTCCCCTGCCCTACTGATCCGATTCGCAAATTTTTTTTAGTGTTATATAGCCCATTTATCGAGGAAGGTTATAGACTATATATCATCCCGTTCCCACGGAAGCTTTATGTTACACTAGCTGCGCCCTAGGGCTTCGCTTTCTTATATATAATTTTGAATTTTTTATAGACTTTCACTCCAACCGTGGCAAGAGGGGCCACTAAAAATCAGCGCTTCGGCCGTCAATGACGCCGGTGCATAAGCTGAGTGGCCACCTCATTTAGCTCTGCAATACTGCACAGTCGTGATATAGGCGTTATGTTTTTTATCTATGATGTTCTTCTGTGCTGTTGTAGAGATAAATAAATGATTTTTTCTTTCTTTCTTTTTTTATAATGCTACGGGAGCGAAGCCGGATCAGCTAATCAATACATATAATAAAATTTAATAATAAAAAAATAAAGGGACAGTTAAAATAAGAAACAATGAAATAATATCACGGCCATGACTATACAATAACAATGAATTGAATACATTTGGTCATAAAATAGCTTTTAACATAAAATGACCATATATTACGTTCTACGTATTCCATTAGTGGATGGAATTATTACCATACATAAATATTAATTTCTATTGCGTTACATTTTATTGTTTATTTCTTCTATCATAAACTACTTTCTACCCATATATAAGGGTTCCATAGACCAATAATTAAAAAAAAATAGGCTATTTGTTAATGAAATTTCATCAAAATCAGTAAATTAGTTTTGACGTCATTGACACACAAACATACAAACTTTCATATTTATAATATTATTAGTAGAAAGTAGGATGAAAAAGTTTGGATGCTTGGCGTCAATTATACTGTGACTACTTATTGGATTTTGATGAAATATCGTTAAAGGCTAGATATACAAGGTGATAAAATACCTTTTATTAATCTACAAGCTAAAATTAAAGCGTGCTAAACCGCGGGCAGAAGCCAGCATGGTCACAAAATAAATAACTTTTTTAGAGGGTGTGGGTTCGATCCCCACACATTCATTATTACTTAGTATAATCCTGTGTTTGTTTTAACGCGAGTACTTTCCATATTAAAGAAACAACGTAGACAAAGGGACCGACTTTGTGTAGATTTCAACAAAAATAAAATAAAAGTTACTTTCTACTTTTTAGAGCGAGGAAGTCGGTTCTATTTTTTGGCAAAAAAATATTTTTTTTACTACCCGAGAGCTAGAATTTTAAAAAAACACCCTTTTTTTCAAGGTGGTGTCGTAAATATGTCAAGTTCCTGTTGGTAATTCTCGTGACGGTCTTGACGTAATATCACTCCAGAGAAATTTTGAGGTACAATTTATCATGTACGAAATGATGGATGGCTTGCATCAATTTCGGTATATTAAAAATCGGTATATTTCTTGTTTATAGATAAGTTTTACAAACCATTAGGGAAATTTAGTGATACTTAACCGACTTCAAAAGAAGAGGTAATCTATCTTGTTTCCAAATAATTATGTGTGTGTCAAAATAAATGTTTCTTTCTTTCTTTCAAATTTGCACAAAATTTCTTCCAAATCAGTCGAGTGGCTTACGCAGAACTAACACATAAGTTACTTCTGCAATTAGAACATATAGTATTCCCATCCCATTCCTCTCCCACCCTGTTCTTCTCCTCTCCCAACTTCCCATAAATGATCCTCTCCCTATCCCGTCCTCTTCCTTCAAGCCGGCAAGGCATCTGCGACAGTTTGCTCTTGTAGATGTTCATGGGCTGCGGTCAGTCACTTAACATCAGGTGAACAGCGCGCTTTAGCAAAAAAAAACAAACCCGTTTCCAAATTTGCACAAAATATCATCCAAATCAGTCTAGGTTTATAAAAAGGAAAGAGACATAGTTTACATTGACGACCCGATGGCGCAGTGGATAAAGCAATGGTCTATTGCGCCGGAGAGTGAGTTCGATCCCCGTTAGAAAATTATTATGAACATTGTAATTTTCTACTATTTAGATGTTAATTTATCTATAGTATGTATCAAAAAATATGTTTAAGTATGTCTATCAGTTATCTAGTTTCAATAGTACAAGCTTTGCTTAGTTTGGGACTAGATGGCGTTGTGTTTAAATCTTCAGGAAAAATTTTAATAGAATTTGTAGGGACTGCATTCATGGTATAGTAAGTGCAATAACGGTCTAATTAAAAACCACGCATTGTATAAGCCTGTTGCTCAGACAATGGATCAGAGACAATAGCGCTAATGAGATGAGCTTATGAAGTAATCGTTTACAGATCCAACAAGTATTGGCGTGTTATTGTTGTTTTTAATTGAATACGACATCTATTTTTTCTATGAACTAGAATAAGTTTTGAGAAAATTCTCCGTATTAAGGTAAATAATTTTTGAAATCGGTCTAGTGAATTTTGTATGAAAACAAGACATACATATAATATAAACATATTTTTTTATAAAATTAGTATAGAATTGACTAATTCTTAGTTCCTATAATACTAAAACGAGTCGTTTTACTTACAGACACTTTTAGGTACAATATTCTACTAGGCGTAAGTCTAAAGCGTATCTATAATAAACGTGGCGTTTTCATAACTACCACCACTTGGATCCAATTGGTTGATTATAACCGTTCGTTAGTGAAAACGATTAGTATTTGTTATACTATAACGACTCGTCATTTATAGAAACCGGCCCTTAGATGAAAATATAATTGACTAGCCCCTGGTTTCACCCGCATATCTTCTGATCCTGTGGCAACTCCGGGACTAAAAATAGCTTCTATGTTATTCTAAAGCATTACCTACATGTATACCAAGTTTCATCATAATCGGTTCAGTAATTTTTGTGTGAAAGAGTTACAAACATACATACATACATCCTCACAAACGTTGATAATATTAGTAGGATATATATTTATACTACACTTACCTATTGTTAAACTTCCTTTTATTCACTCCTTATAAAGAGCAATTTACAATTTTTAATTCCCTCCCAACTTTCACGACCCAAATTATTTCTACGCAAAAATTTGCTCAGTGAATTAATTTAAAAGTTTGCCGAAGTTCGGGCTTACCTGTAACAAACAATTTGATTAAACCAATGAAGATTGTGTGTTCTACGTAGTAAGGTTTAGAAAGCAAAATGGCGGCTGTTTTGACAGTTTGATTTTTTTTAACAAAACGATGCGTTGCAAAAGTAATTGATGCTGTATATAAATATAAATATATTAATAAATAAATATTTTGGGATATATAACACGACGCCATCCCAAACTAAGCAAAGCTGAAACTATGGACACTAGGTAACTGTTAGACATATTTAAATATACTTTTTTGTAAATACATACAAACTATAGATTGATAAACACCCAGACAGAAGAAAATTACAATGTTCATCACATCATAATTTTCTACTCGTGGGCATCGAACCCTTCGGCGTCATAGACCATCGCCACATCCACTGCGCCAATCGGGTCAAACATAATTCGAATAAATAAAAAAATTATTCATTTAATTATCGATCATATTAATCATATGAAAATATATAAGGAAGAAATATTTCAATATCGATATGTTCTTTATTCTACATAATTATATAATATATAATATATTTTTTGTTGATTTTGGTGCCTGCATCTCAATCTTGTTTCCCATCCTGCTCCAAAAATGTTGTCTGGAAGAAATTGCTCTAGGCAATAAAGACCTCTTGCACATTTACTCTATCTTGTAAGTTTATGTTGCTAAGTGAATTAAATTGAACGGATCGCAATCGCTCAAAAAATTGAAATTTACTTATAAAATAATTTCACAGAAGGAAATACAATTAATATTACAATCTAAACTTATATGACTCCCAGTCGATGTCCGAAAGTGAGGAGACGCTGGGACGTTTGAACCACCTTGGGCATGTTGCTCTTATGGTCCACAGGTGTGCTATATTGCGACAACGGTGCTAGGAATCGTCTTGGGTGGCATCGCTGTACTTGCTGTCTATTGTCTTTGATTAACAAGTGCAATAAAGGATGCAAATAAATAAATGCCTGCGCCTTGAGTTTGGTACAATATATTATTTATTATTCCTTTATAAAAACAAAGGATCTTACAGCCAAACACTCTGTAAACTGCCAAGTTTTTAATGCCTTTTTCATTTAACTGTACACAATTTCAGAATACCCTACCGTATTTCACAATATAATCTATTAAGGTATAACGATGTTATAAAATAAGACAGCTATTAACCTCCTTTGTGACTTGTTTTCTCTGGGAAGCCTTTAGTACTGTCGTGACGAAAATATTACATATAATTAATGATTTTAATTATCCCATGTTTTTAATAATGTATTTAATCTTGTTATTATTGTAACGGTTTCTATGGTAAACGTCACTGGGTTAGAGGTAGTTATAAAAATTGACTAGTATAATGTTAAAATATATTTAATTTTTGTGGACTTCCTGATGTAAAGGAATTTTAAAATACCAAATTAAAGACTTTTTTAAATATTTCTAATTAAATAAAGTTTACTAAAAATAGTGTAATAGTCTTTAATTAAAAGTTTCTTAAGGATATTAATAAAGTAATTCGAAAGAAAATATTCATGGGTGAAATCGCGAGGCATACTTAGTTTACAATAACAAAAGAAAACTTTGTATCATGCTTCAAAGCAAAGTCGTAGAATTACGTTATTAGTAAAGTTATAACCGAATGGCGCTCACAACAGTTTAAAGTTTTGTCTTTAAGACAGTAGACGAAACTAATTTAACAATTTGAAATACAACTCTAATAGATCTTGAAAACAGTTGTGAACTACAAACGAAAAATATTATTAGATTTTTTGTTAATCATCACGCATAATAGAAAGATTTATTCATAAACCACACAGACCTAATAATGACTTAATTGCACACAAGTAGCAATGTGGCGTTAAAAGGGAAACTGTTCAGCATATGCTGCTCCTACGTTAGTCACAGCGCTGATTTTCAGCAGCTTCCAGCTAATAGGCTCCTAATGAATCTTAAATTGATATGATTGATATAAACAGGCGGTCTTATCGCTAAAGTAGCGATCTCTGCTAGACAACCTAGTGGGTAAGTGAAAAAGAAACAACATTGGAAAAAATGTAAAAGTAGGTGGTAACATTAAATGTAATAATAAAGAAACAGCAGTAAGGAACCTTAAACTTGGTACAACTTTGTCTTGATTCATTACTTTTAAGGTAAAAACGCAGGTCCATAGAGACTTGGCTATTTTACAGAATGTTTTAGTAGGATTAGACCTGTAAACTCAATATACCTTAGAGTACTACATCAAAAGCCGCAGAGCAATTATATTCCTTAGAGATTTTGTTCTGAAGAGCCGTAATATGTGGAGATTGGTTGTGTCCTAGCTTTGAAACCCAATAAGCCTTTGACACAACTATATTTAGGTTTAGTTGAGCTTTATGTAGTCTAGACCAAAGTGAAGTGGCATTTTTAAGGCCGAGTATTTCTCTTTTTATAATTTATTTAATTATTTATTTAATATCAGAATACATGTAACTTTATGGGTAACAGAGCAAAATTATTATATTTTGTTTGTAGATAGACAAGAAATTATACAGCATTGCTTGTTCGAACATGAAGTTTAGTACAAATTCAAATAGGGGTAGTGTATTCCAGACCCTATCATCTCCATAATAGCTCTCTCTATTTTGTTTATTCATATATGTTGCTTTTTAATATTACTATTTCCTTTATTTAACCAACTTTCAAAAATAGGAGGAGGTTATCAAATCGACTGTATTTTTTCATTACCTATTTTCGATTTAACAAAATTTTGAACCGACTTTGTATAGATTTAAACAGAAATAAAATAAAAGTTATTTTTTACTTATTAGAGCGAGGAAGTCAGTTCTATTTTTTTGTAAAAGTTATTATTTATAATATGTTTGGTATTAAGTATAATACATATTATATTCCATATTTATTTCAGTTTTACTGATTATTTTCGCAGCATTTTTTTATATTTTATGCAGCTTGGATTTGTGAAATATATTTTGTTATTTCTTAAAAATTTAATAACTATGTATTTGTCTATGTCTCACTATCTGTAAATGGTTGCCTGGAAGCGATGGCTCAATAGCCATAAGGCCGCCATATGTGCATGTTCTTTTAGTATCAAATCTTATTGTGTTTGTTTGTATATTTTATTTTGGTGTGTACATAAAAGTGTTTTCATTTATTCATTAAATAACAAGGTATAATATTAGTCGTATTTTTACCAAATTATCACCGATAATAGGAAATATTCTGGTGTGTTACGTGATACCTGTATCAGTATGATATCCTTAGAGAATTTGTTCTGAAGAGCCGTGCTATGTGGACATTGGCTGACTCCCAGCTTTGAAATCCAATATACGCCTTTGACATCCCGATATTGAGGTTTAGTTTAGCTTTAGGTAGTCTACATTATCACCATAGTCTAAATATATACAGTCGTTGCACGAAACTGTCATATAGCCATTTTTACGTTATCTCTTAGGATTTTTTTTTATGGCAGAGCAGGCAAAGGAGCAAGTGGGTCACCTGATGTTAAGTGATCACCGCCGCCCATGAACACCTGAAACACCGGGGGTATCACAGGTGCTTTGCCGGCCTTGTTGTTATTTCTTGTTAGTTTTAATTATAATGGCAATTAATGTAATTGGTTAATGTAAACCGTGTAATTGATTTTAAATAAATAAATAGCGTACTAAATCTCCTTCGATAAATGTCGACATTTTCTGTTCGTACTGTGAGACATGTCTTTCAAGGGTGACGAAAATCTGTTTGTGTAAAATTTAATAGAGTGCGATATGTATCCTACTACTATTATAAAGGCGAAAGTTTGTAAGTATGGATGTATGGATGTTTGTTACTCTTTCACGCAAAAACTACTGCACCGATTATGATGAAACTTGGTATACATACAGGTAAGGGTTCAGAATAACATATAGGCTACTTTTAATCCCGGAGTTGCCACGGGATCAGACGTTACGCGGGTGAAACCGCGGGGTGCGGCTAGTTGTAATATATTGCATTTGAAATGTTACTTTACACATAATAAAGGTATTTCTTATTGTAACTTTGTAACATTTGAAATGTTTCCTGACAACAGCCGCACAGTACGTTACCCTAAATAATTTTTTATTTTTTTCTGTGTATTCATTTAGTTATAGTTTTTATTTTTTTTCTGTGTATTTATTTTGTGTGTTACTGTGTAGTGTTTTGTCAATAAATATATTTTTATTTTCTTTTAATAAAGGTTATTATAACGCGAAACATGAACACACTTTCAAATTCTTAATGTCCTTTTGGGAAGTATAAATCATTTTTTAATTAATTTTAATTTATCCTAACACTTTTCACCACGACTGTACCTCAGGATATATTTACACCTCATTATCCACGGGTGACCGATAGGGGTGTTCATTTTGTCGCGACTGTACTTGGAAAGGTCAAGATGATTGCGTCATTAGGGCTAAAAATTGATGTTATTTATTTATACAAAAGATATAAGAACTACTTGAAAAAAAATAGAGTTTCATTGGTCACAAGACCCACGGTTTCATCCGCGTATATCTCCAGTTCCCGTACGGTTTTCAGGTTATAAACAATCCTATGTCATTCCTGGGGTTTCAAACATTCTCAGTACAAAATTATATCATTCTGATACAATTACTTAGTTGACAGCATACTTTTAAAAAGATACACCCCAAATTTATTACGAGTTGAGTCGCCTGCAAAAGCCAGTGTTTTTTTTATATTTTTTAGGTTTTTTTTATTGTTCAACACAGAACGGTATTACACGGTGTATTTTTAAAATGGGTTTAATCTTTATTATAGGTTAATTTCGTATATTATTTTGATGTTTCTCTTATTTAAGAATAATATAGCCTTGAAAGCTCATTTAAAAAAATCAGTTTGTATATTGTAATAGATATATAGTTGGTAATTACAAGGCATACAAGCAATTTAGCTCAATTTGTCAAATGATAAATATAATTACTAAACAATACGCAAATTAAACCTTTATTACGATTAATGATCATTAATTTAACATTTGTGACACAATAACAGTAATAATTTAATTTGCACGAAATTTGCGTATTATAAAATTAGTTTTCACAATGGATATGAAATTATTATTATTTGATACTAATTTTCCGCCCGCGCCTTCGCTCGCGTGGACCCGGCAATTCGAATTTTTCTCGCCGTAACATTTAAAAATAAGAATTGTCTAAATTGATCCAGTCGTTGTTGAGTTATGCGCTTACCAACACATTTTGCGATTCATTTTTATATATAAGATGACAATGGTCAAACCAAACGATTTGTAAATCCTTACAAATAAAAAATGCGAAAGTCTGTTTGTTTGTTTGTCTCTTCTTTACGTCTAAACCTAAATCGATTGGATGAAATTTTGATTATTTGAAACGAGGGATATAGGATAGTTTTTATCCCAAAAATCGCACGGAAACAAGTTTGTGTTTTGTAATACTAGGTAAATAATAAACACATACACAAATATAATTAGTAGGTTTATAAATGCCCGATTTTTCTTAAAAAACAAACGTAGTATTCTACATACTTCTTATTCATATTTTCACTTACATCATACCTATTTTTCACTTCTAAAATTCTTATGAAAGAAAGAAAAAAGTTTATTTTAAAACAATTGTGTAAATACATGGTGATTTAAAATATAGAGTGTGAGAAAAATTACTAGTATTGTTAATATTTGATAAAATTTGTCATATAAATATTCCCTAAAACTATCAAAAACCCAATCATGTAGGATCCTTAACCGGGTGGAAATAAATTTGCCAGTTATCGAGTGACCCCACGTGCCGAGGGTTGAATATGTTACGGATACAGGGTGTTTGTTAAAATACAACATCGAAGCAATATTATATAGGGTGTGTTGTAGTGAATATGTGATTATTTATAGGGATGTTCTGAGATAAAGGATGTCCTTCCTTAAATAAACAGAAATTGCTTAATACAAAAAAAATAATCCAAATCGGTTCAGTAATTTCGGATCCTATTCAATTCAAACAAACAAACAAAATATGAAGTCTTTAAATATTAGTATAGATAATATACAGGTAGATGTCAAAAGTATAACATCGAAAGACGTTAATTATACGGAATGTCCCTTATAATACAAAAATAGGTTCTTTAGCTGGTGGAAATAAATTTGCAAGTTATCGAGTGACCCTACGTTCCGAGTGTTGAATATATTACGGATACAGGGTGTTTGTTAAAATACAACATCGAAGCAATATTATACAGGGTGTATTGTAGTGAATATATGATTCTTTATGGGGATGTTCCGAGGTAAAAGATGTCCTTCCTGAAATTGAACAAAAATTGTTTGAATAATTTCATCTAAATCGGTTCAGTAGTTTCGGAGTAGTATGTATGTATTTACAAAATTATTTTTAAGTATGTCTATCAGTTATCTAGCGTCCACAGTACAAGCTTTGCTTAGTTTGGAACTAGATGGCGTAGTCTTAATTGTCCTTGAATATTTATTTATCTTTATTGGCGTACATACATAGTAAAATAACATTTTTAGGTTAAACGATTCCAGTTCGGAGCGAACTACTAGTATTATTTTCAAACACTCTCTTCAGCAAAAACTAAATCGTACAGACCCTTAACCGGGTGGAAATAAATTTGTCAGTTATCGAGTGACCCTACGTGCCAAGGGCTGAATATTTTAGGCATACGCAGACCTTCAAAATGTAACTTCGAAGAACTATTATACAGGGTGTCTCGTACTGAATGTATGATTATTTACGAGTGAATTTTTGAGTGCTATATGAAGTGTCCTATTTTTATATCAAAAATAAGCAGTAAAATAGAAAAATTCGTGAAATCAGAATCTCGAAGGTCATGCATTCTGAAACCTTTGGGACACTGAATTAATTTAATACATGAATTGAAGGTAACACCGATTCAAAACCGACGACCCCATTGGCGCAGTGGATGTGGCAATGGTCTATTGAGGGTGTGGGTTTGATCCCCACGAGTAGGAAATTATTATTGTATTATTGTTATATTTATAAAAAAAATTATGTGTGTCAGTGTTGCAAGTAAAATAAATTAAAACAAACTAACATAACGCTATTAAATTTTAAGTTAACTTCAAGTTGACTTTGAATTAAGTTTATTTTAAGTATTTACGAACATGGTATAATTCCCCTTCTAACTTATTAGTATTTCGTATACAACTTTATTATTATTTATACATTAAGAATTCACGTCTCGAAACTTGAAGTTACTTCATAATAACGAGAGCTTAAGCGAAATGGAAGCCATTTTGAAGTGCCAAGTCTTAAGATTCCTTGTGTAAGAATTTTCGAACTGTACCATATAATAGTCTCGCTTTTTACATTGTGTATTATTGACTTTTTATATAACAGCGGGCAAGCGGAGCATGCGGTTCACCTGATGTTAAGTGACTGACCGCTTGAACATACAAAAGCAAAGTGTCGCAGATGCCTTGCCGGCTTGAAGGAATGGTAGAGGATAAATGGTAAATTGGGAGAGGAATACAAAAGGATGGGAGAAGAATGGGAATACAGGCCTCCGGTCCCCCGCTCAGCGTACGAAACACAGTGCAATACTGCTTCACGCTGATCTTCTGCTGAGGGAGTGGTACTTACACCGGTGCGGGCTTAACCCAATTATGCAATGCTCGGTTCCCACTCTTTTATTGTTGAAGATGGTTTGCAACAGACACCCTTTGTCGCTTCTTACAACATCCACGCGTAGAAATGGGGTGGTAACGCACTAGTCGCCGCATTGGTAAAAGTGTTTGGATATTTGGCGAACGCAATTACTGAAGGAATTTGACTGTTTCGTTGATTGGGTGATAGAATACCTTTTATTTATTTATAAACCTAGAATACAATGGAAGCGAAGTCACATATACCTCATAACTTTATGTAGTATCTCTTTCTAACCACGGGTGGCCTGGATGAGATCGCTCTTTAGCGATAAGGCGCCTATTCCATGCCCTTCTCGTTAAAAGCATTCTGAATTTCATTTATAAATTATAACGCGAGGTCTAGCTCCGAGCGAACCACTAGTTTAAGTTAGTAGCATTAAAATAAAATTTACTGTACATCTTACTATAGGTGTCGACGTCGACTAACTAATAACGTTTTGTATTATTTGTTTATAATTAATGTGAAAGTTTTTATCACATTTAATTATTTATTTATTTATTCAATAATATACTTAACCCACAATTTCCAAGTAATATATGAAAAAGCAACAATAGAATAATTGGATATTTTGGATATATAAATTTTTGGGTTGTTTACGTGCTCCGTAAGCCCTGAAGTGGATTATACAACTCTTTATTAAAGGTTATTGTTTTCTGTTGTTGTCAATATAAGCTTGATTTTATCTTTATTTAGTCCGCTTTTTTGCGGTCAGTACTTAATATTATTATATATTTTAGTGTATTATTGACTCGGAAAAGGTTGAGTTGTTATATCCATTTAGTTAATTTTTAATTTCAAACGTTTTGAAATTAAAAATTAACTAAATTGCGCTTAAAACGTAAACATAAAATTCATCAAAGGTGTGTTTATTATAATCTGAGTATTTTTCATATTAAATAAAAATGCCCTTAACAAATAGGGAGGGATTAGGCGGCCTTATCGGTAAAAAGCGATCTCTTCCAGACCACTCGTGGTTAAGGAAAGAGATACTACATTGCACGATTGGGCCAAGCTCGCGCCGATGGAATTACCACCCTCACGTCACCAGAAGATCGGCGTAAAGCATTAGTGCACTGTGTTTCGTAACGACGCCTGTATTCCCATCTCATTCTGCTCATATCCTGTCCTACTCCTTCTCCCAACTTCCCGTGATTATTCCTCTCCTTATGCCCTGCTCTTCCTTCAAGCCGGCACGGCATCTGCGACACTTTGGTGTAGTAGTTGTTCATGGGCTGCAGTCAGTCACTTAACATTAAGTGAATCGCATGCTCCGCTTGCCTGCATTAGCTATAGCAGGATATATATAAAGCAAGCTATAGCTATAGCAAGCTATAAAACACCCAAACTCTCCCATTAATATCATTAGTAGTACATTTTTTCACATTATAGCATAAAACTTCAGTACTCTATCTTCTTTAAATTCAGCTTTACGAAGTGCGTAATTCTAAAATATTCAGTAAACAAAATAAATGGAGCTTAATACCATCGGCCCGGCAATTTATTTTGCATAACGATATTATGAGACGAAATAGAATGACAAATTAGGTTACGATATTAAGGTTTTAAAATCGGTTGCGTAAATATTGTCTTGATATTTCAAAGACCTTTCAGCATGATAGATAAATTCATCCACGAAGACGCTACTCTATTCTTCTCAATTGTTGACAGTATATGTATGCAAGCTTCCGCTTGTGTGAAGTTTTATAGGCACACACTCATTGCCCATGTGTGCACACGTACACTAAAATAAATAGACCAATCAGGACAACGTATTGCGATCATAGTAAAATATTTCCAAATTCAAAAATTGGTGTGACGCGTCGTCGTGAATAGCTCTATCTATATAATGTTTGTCTCAAGGGAGAAAGACAACTGATAAACGAACTATACATGCAAACCAAACATAAAATAGAACTAGTGGCTCGCCCCAAGCTAGACCTCGCGTTCCTTACCCCAAAATCGATTTCGCTCATCTTCTAACTCGACATTTTCTTTTGTGTAAACTATTTGTTTGTGAAATTTAATCAAGACGGTCCAGGAGTAATGATGGCATAAACACACAGAAGTCAACTCTAAAATCCGTCATTTTGCGTAAGTTGTTAAAATGTTGTGTACTACCTTCAAGAAGGAACATAGAGACACCAAACGGAAACGGTAAACCATGTTATAATAATAATTCAACATAATCGTTTAACGAAAAAAAAAATAAAAACTAGTTTTCTCAATGCCTATGTTGTTAAAACTGTCTCAATTTTCTTATTTTAACACATGAGTAAAAGCTTTTCCATAAAATCCGAAAACCTTCTGTCACAATAAGGGACGTACAATCCGCTTTCAGTCATCGAAGCACGTAAGACAAGGGTATTCGCTCAAGGCTAAAGTGAACTACCAAACAATTGAATAAGAAATAGATCAAAAACCGATTTAAATTATCTACACTACTGTTATAAAGAGGAAAACTTTGTTCGGTTGTAATGTATAGGCTTAAAAAACTACGGGACCGATTTTAAACATTCTCTCACCATTCGAAAGCTACATTATCCACGAGTAACAGAGGCTATATAAATTACATTATGCTACGGGAGCGAAGCAGCGCAAATCAGTTAGTATTATGTAATTCATAATTTAATAATGAAATTGCTCTACAGAATTATATTTCTTTTTGCTTCTTTTCTGTCAAGCGTATATTTAACTGCTTTTAATCATTTTACGTTGCATTTAATACTATAGATATAGCTCCCCTGACCGATTTCGGCCATGGTGGCCAATCTCAACAGAGACTAGCCAGCTGCACAGGAGATATTATAGTGCACAAGTGTACGCGCGAACACAAGTGCACTCTCTTTTCCTTTTACTCTCATAACCCGATGGGGGCAGACCGACACGACCGGAGGGAGATCAGGCGCAGGACCGACGGCGACACGTGCTCTCCGAGGCACGGGGGTGTTCCAACACCGCCAACTTCCAGACTCAGGGCTGTTACTATTATTTCTTTGTCAGAAAAATTTTAATAACATTTTTTTTTAGGCCCCACCCGGGAATCGAACCCGGGACCACTCGATCTGTAGTCAAAGATGCAACCACTAGACCAACGATGCAGTCAATGACTATATTACTACTAAATGACTGCATTTAATACTATAAAACTTACAAAACCATCTCAAAATTACCTTCTACAATTCTTTATAAATAAAAATAAATTGCTGATCGTTAGTTTCGCTCTCGAAACTCGGCAACGACTAGTTTTTAGTCTTTAAATATTCGTGGAAGTTCAGTGAAGGTTTAAAAATATGAAGAAATTGTGAATAATATAGTAAAATTCACAATTATACTTGAAATGACGAGATGAAGTTCGCTGGATCAGCTAGTTGTTCAATAAATAAATAAATAAATATTCTAGGACATTTTACACAACGCTATCAGTCCCAAACTAAGCAAAGCTTGTACTATGGAAACTAGATAACTGATAAACATACTTTTTTTTGTAAATACATACATATTATAGATATATTAACACCCAGACAGTAGAAAATTACAATGTCCATTCTACACGTCATAAATTTCTACCCGTGGGGATCGAACCAACACAGACGTATCCACTGCGCCAACCGAGCAGTCAATAAAATTGGAATACCTAGATTGTTCACTGTACCTTAGGCCTAGAAGGTACGTAACAACAAACCGCTTACAAGCTGACATTCATCCAACCACATAAGACAAGGGTCTTCACTCAAGAATAATGATTTTACTACAAAACAATACGGAGTAATATCTATCATAATCAGAAATCTTATTTTTTATATTCATTCGTTCCTTTCTAACATTAACGTGTTATATTAAGCATGTTATCACTACATAGTATAAAAACGCTTTCTCTGTCCCTATGTCCCTTTGTATGCTTAAATCTTTAAAACTACGCAACGGATTTTGATGCATTTTTTTAAATAGATAGAGTGATTCAAGAGGAAGGTCTTTATGTATGATAACATCCATTAAATAGTGGAGAAATACTGTTATTTTTCAGGTTTATAATGTGATGTCGTTAATTATCAATTTTTTTCGATTACATTGCAAACACAGGCTGAACCCTACGAGATTTATCAAAATAATGTACTAATTTTTATATACAACGTTCACAATCTTTCTGTTATATATTTAGCATCAGCGTTGCACCCGTGCAAAGGAGCGGGTTGCTAGTTAATATATAAACATTTCTTTTGAATAGCTCTATCTATTAAAAAAACTGCATTAAAATTGATTTAGTAGTTTTATAGATCTAAACATACAAAGGGACAGACAGCGGTAACTTCAATTCATGGTAAGGCTTTAGGAAACTATTCTAAACTTTGCTACGATAACCGTTTCCATGGCAACCAACAAAAGGTCGGGTTATGTTCATTCCAAACCAAATTTTATCGTTGTCATGTTAACAAATGATGGGTCGCCTTTATATTATAATTTTATAGATTGACCTTAAAGATAAATAGCTTATGCAATGAACGTTTTGTACAAAACTACGCTCAATTTATCTCAGCCGCTTTCGGTTTTTGGAAAATCGGTTATAGTTTAGATAGTGATTTTTAAAATAAAAAATTGATTAACCATTATGTATCGTTCTTGTATCTTTTTTTAATGTAAAAGCGGGTAAGCTTTAAGTGACTGACCGCAGCCCATGAACATCCATATCAACAAAGTGTCGCAGATACCTTGCCGGCTTGAAGGAAGGGGATGAGATAAGGAGTGGAGTAAAATAAGAGTGGGAGCCGAGCGATTGGGCCAAGCTCGCACTGGTGTAAGATTTGTAAGAACCACCCCCCAAGCAGAAGATCGGCGTGAGTATTGCACTGTGTTTCGTACGGTATGCCCGAAGGCCTGTATTCCTATCCCATCTCTCTCCTCCTCCTTTCTTTCTACTCTGCCTTTTTTCCCAACTTCCCATCATTAATCCTTTCCTTATCCTCTCTCCTTCCTTCAAGCCCAAGCATCTGCGACACTTTGCTTATGTAGGTGTTCATGGACTGCAGTCAGTCACTTAACATCAGGTGAACGGCATGCTTTGCTTGCCCGCTATAACATAAAAAAAATCTCGACTTACAGCTCTTACATTCGTATTCTTAGAAGTTACCTTAATACTCCTCCACTGAACCACGGCTAAGGTTACGTCAAATATGACGTTGAGAAATATTATTCGGTATTCTAAGTTATAAGTTTGTCATAACTGCAGTATCCACCAAAGAGGCCGAGTGACTGAGGTTGAGTGGAGTCGAGGAATACTCAAGGTACGTATTAGAATACGGGTGTTAGTGTTAAACGTGCCTGAATATTTCTATTCATGTATAAAATTCACACAGATTAAAATCCAATTACAAATACCGTAAAATTATAACGTGTTTAATGACAATTATTATAACACCAAGCTTCCGTCAAAAAGACTCAAGTTTTAATGAAATTAATCAAAGAGCATACAAAATGGTTTTCAAGGTTCCGTTAATTATAATTTCAACTAAGGGCGAAGTTGTTACGCAATTAACATAATAACAGGGGAGGAATAGTAATTATTTTTTGAATAATGAACCGTTTTTTAAGGCGTTCATTTGTAAAGATTAGCGGTTTCGGTGGTTCATGTTTGTTATGTATATGTCGCAGTAAGATAGATAAAGCCGTAACATAGTTATATCCCTAGGGATATAATTATATGCCGGAACATAGTTATACGAAAGCGATTCATTACTATCTTACTAGGAGTATAGTTATAAAACGGTCCAAGTTTAGTGATATACTTATATTACTAGATTTCGTTTAGTGAAATAGAAATCTACCATAGAATTAAATAAAAATTGGTACAA
>LQNK01003121.1:0-25315 GCA_001586405.1 Phoebis sennae | reverse complement strand
CTTTACAGCGAGCGTGGTCTCCCGAAACGTCGGGTTAAATAATAATGTAAAATAATGTACAATAAACCGCGTTTTAAATCCTTTTAAATTTTGAACATCATAACACAGTCGATGCAATGCAATATGGTGGGAGCTTAAACAACATCCTGAGGGTTGTTGTATAAATATAGACCTTTTAATTTGATACCGTATCTGGGTCTATTCATATCGTACCCTTCATTCGACCCTACTTATCGTGAACCCGTCCGGATTCCATTTTCCTACTTTAGAATTATACCTATTTGCCTAAACTATTTGTCCAAACATTAAGATTAGATAAACGATACATAAGTTACTTAGACCAAATATACATATCTACGTTAAATTACTTGCTATGCCTCCTGGTTTCACGCGCTTAATAGTATTATTAATTATTTTTGCATTCGAAAGAGTAGAGTTCCAATATGGTCCCATAGAAATTTCGTTCAAGTCTGATCATCCATGCGGAAGATATTCCAGGGAACTCCTCAAAAATCAACGGAATAAGCTCTGCGGTTAAGGTTTAATGATGTATGTATATATCAACTGAATTGTAACTACATGATGTGATTACCCTCCACAGAACACTAAAAAGGAATAAAGTTGGTGCATTTATCTATTTTCAATTTAACAAGATTTTGCACCGACTTTGTATATATTTCAACAAAAATGAAATAAAAGTTATTTTCTACTTTTTAGACCGAGGAAGTTGGTTCTATTTTTTGGCAAAAATGTTTATAATATACAGGTTTATTACTAAGTCGACATATTCCTTGCAAGAAGTGATTTTTCACTATTATCATGAATTGGATCTCTGTTATCTTTATAAATAAAATAAAAAGTTCACCGACGAACACGGGGGCTTGTGCTAGTGTGTGTGTATGATGTGATGTTTGTGTGTCAATCACACCGCAACGTCTAAACCAGTTTTGATGAAATTTAATTTATGAATAGTTGTATATTATAAATTAGCTGCTATAGGCCTTTCATTGATTTATAAATTATTCACATATGATACATATATGTATCTAAGACGATTAAAATGGCTATACCCTAAATTATATGTATATAAGCTAGCAAAGTATATTTATCTTAGAAAATTTGCGTAAATTTTAATTAAACGCATATTGACGTGGAATTCCTCGGCGGCCTCCCCTTGCACTTGATTTATTACAACTTAACGAAAACGCCTACATTGTTTAATATACATATAGGTATAAAGACTGTTTCTTTTTTTTATTTATAAATCCACGACTAATAAATAAAAAAACTCTATATCACCTTTTATATTAGAGTGCAATAAATCTTTCTACTCTTAAATTTGTATTTTTAATGTATTAAAAGTCAATATAATATAGAAATTTTCGTCCATGACTCCCTTTGAAAACCTGAAAAGGATGTTTTTACTAAAAGTTATTTCAAATATCTCATGTTACGCTTTGTATACCGATGCTTTGGGTACAAGATGTCTACACATAGCATAAGATGTCTACAAGTGGCACGAGATGTCGGGGCGTAGCATGAGATGTCTATGCGTAGCACATAATGTCTACTCGTAGCACATAATGTCTACGCGTAGCACAAGATGTCTCTGCGGTGCATGAGACGTCTACGGAGTATGAGATATTTTTTTTAAATGAGATATCTATGTTTATTACAGGTTGTCTACTTAAATGTACAATAGTACTGTATACTGCTGCAAGATTATGATTTTTTATTTATTACATATCTTTGGATTTAAATGCTATTTGGAACTTAGTTCAAAACCAAGATCAAAACAAAGTATAACAGCAAAATAATTCTAAATACAAAATTACTACTCGAACAAACCAAAATTTTCACCAACCCATCCATTTCCTGACCTCGCGCGTGTTAACTTACCCTCCGCTATCGAAAGTGCGTGTGGATAATTAAAGGCGACTGAAGCCAGGTAAACCGTCCCACGTACGCTACACTGAATATTTTATATCTCACTGACATCTGTCATGTTACGGAGGTATGGGAAAACGGACAGAACGAAATGTGTCTGACCTTTGAATGACATGACATGATAAGCCCATCGATGTCTTTGTATCTTTATTTTCTTTGAGGATATTCAAAATTGTTATTTCTTTATGTATATAAATAACAAAGGATGAGAAAGCTTTAAATATTTATTTCAATAGAAAAATGTAACTTCAGAATAAGGTATTATAGAATACTAAAGTTCAAAATGATGTTTTTATATAATATTCGAATCTAATTCTGATATTAGAAGGAATAGTTGATTTAATTGTTTTACGCGTAAATCTTGATTGGAAATTATTTTTATTAGCTGTGTTACACGGCTTCACCCGCGTTTCTCTCCCGTTCCCGTGATATTTCCGGGATAAAAACTTTTCCATGACGTTTGGTAGATATCAAACAATCTTTGTACAAAATTTTATACAAATCAGTCCAGTGGTATAGGTGTAGAGAAGAGACAGACATACAGAGAGTTTACTTTCGCATTTATAATTTTAGCAAGGATTATCAAAGTCAGGTACGTGGAGTTTTCGGTTACCTAGCACTTGCTTCTACGTGGGTCAAATCACGGAACACAGTTGTAATATAATTTGATATTTTATTATACGTTTCAATTCATTACTTACCTTATAAAATACTTAAATGGTTTCTTAGTAATTAAGTTCAATTCATTGCCATTGGCCTATTTATTTATTGGCTGTGCTATTTATCGTTAAGTCAAATTCAATGGTTGTGTATACACTTAATGAATTGAGCTAAACTGAACTGAAATAAATACGCTTTTGTAGACAGATTTTTATGAATACATGGCAATACGTAATAGACAGGGCCTAATACTCAATTGATAATTAAGTTTGAGAGGTGCTTAAGTATAAATCTGTTCATTTATGCTTAGAGTAAGAATGACAACGTAAAGTTTAAGAACACTTTACACTTGAGCATTGTTTCAGTATTCGAATGACAACAATTTATTAAAAATGTGTCTCCAATATTTTTTATGATAATAAAAAACGACTAAACGGTTTGGGATAAAATTCATCAAAAATATAACTTGCAGAATTTAATTTATAAATGTAAATGTCACGGTATAAATCTCTGTAAATCCAATATAAATTGTCTATTAATAACATTTCAATTAACAAAATCAACTTTGCCCGCAATTTTTACGGCATCAAATAAAACGAGCAAGGAAATACAAAGGTTAGTAATTTCTCCATAACCCAGCGAAGTCTTCCAAAACTGCTGGAAGGTCGTCGAAGGACGAAGGTCGCAAAAATCGATAGTGACGCCACTGAGAAATGACACAGTTAAATGATGCATAAATTAGGGCGTCGTAATAGAGCAAGGATGGGGAATAATGGTAATCGTACCATGGATGGCACGCGACACAATGCTTTGGGCACGTCATCACTAAATTCATTATGCACTAAAACATATAAATATTTAGGGACATACACTACGCCATCTAGTCCCAGACTAAGCAAAGCTTGTACTATGGAAACTAGATAACCGATAGACATACTTAACACACCTCTTTTTGTAAATACATACATACTGTAGAAAAATTAACACCTAGACTGAAGTAAATTACAATGTCCATCACATAATAATTTACTACTCGTGGGGATCGAACCCATATCCTCCGGCGCCTTAGATCATTGCCGTATGCACGTCGCCGATCGATTCACAACGAATCAAAAAAGTGTGATGTTCGCATTTTATTATCCTAGCTTTAAACATTAATCACAAAGCTAGATTAATTTGGTGACACGTCAAGTCTTTCTGTGAAGAATGACGCGTTGGTGCTTAAAGGTACCCTCTATGGGAGGCCAACATCTTCTACAACAGACTGTTCTTATAATATTGTTTGATTGTGATAAGCTTAATTTGAACGATTTTGAATGTTTTCTTGTGTAAATAAATCAAGACGCGTTCCATCAAGAAATATAAATTCAAAGTATAAATTATTGTTTCCCTTCATGAATCCTTATTCTCTCTAAGCACGTTCACCTGATATTTAATGACTATGAGAGCTCATAAATACCCTCAACAATGTAGTAATTAATCATTATTTTTTTATTTATTTTTTTGGAGATTTCTCACAATTCTGACTAAATATCATTATTTATGCAAGCGATAATTACAATATGAATTTTTGAGTCAACAAAAATTTATTGCATTTTAAGTATTCTTCATCAATCTTACAAAAAAACCTTCTTTCTTTTAAAAAGTTCATAAAAAGGAAGAACTATCTGGATAAAGTGTAATCCGCCTCAGCCAGTCTAACAATGCGTCCCTTATCGTGGACGCAAACAACTGAGCATACTTCGACACACTTTATTGTACCCAAGTTGCTATTATTATAATTTATTGAAGCAACAATAGATATTACAAGAGCTAACAAATATATATTTGTGTGCTGTATTAATCTTTATCCTTGCTAATATTATGAATGCGAAAGTAACTCTGCCTGTGAGCTTGTCTATTCTTCACGCCTAAACTACTGAACCGATCTGGATGAAATTTTGTGCGGAGATTGTTTGAAACTCGAAAATGGACATAGATACTTTTACTTTACTTTTAATCCGGAAATCTCCCGGGGCATATACGCTGGTAATACCGTTATGTACAGATAGTAATTTACTATTACATAATACACACACTCCGCTAAACATACACACAAACAAAGATAATTTTTAAACTAAAACAAAGAAACTTTATCAATCTGAATAAAACAGTTTCCAAAAAAAAAAATTTCTGGACATAGATCGATCATGACATATTTTAATAATAAGAATTACCTTCTTTAGATAACAAAACAAAAGGAAATATTATGTATTAGAATTTATATTTAATGAAGCATATCAACTTTTATGTCCATTAAAGCAATACTGTAAATCCCAACTTCACACAGAAATATTATAAAAACTGGACATTTCTCATAATGTCGTAAATTAAACACACCCGCAACATTTGGATTTGTCGGCCATCCTGCATACTTTATTAGCACATTACAGATAAATAATTCAGAGGGAAACACACGAATCTCTATTTCTTATCTGTGGTTTGTTTTATCTGTTGGAATCGGGGAATTATTTCAGACATTGACAAAAACCAGAAGTAAATTTGTATTTGATTTGTTGTTATACAAAACAAATGCCTACCAAACAATATACGTAGAAAATATCTTTATTTCATTAGAATTCGTTTAGAAGATAAAATATGAAAAAATGCTCATAAACTAAGATTAAATTAGCAAGCAAAATAATATTAAATTAGAATAATGATAATCCTTACTCCTTACTTATATAAGAAATGCAAAAGTAACTCTGTTTTCTGTCTGTTTTTCACGCATGAACCACTGAACCGATTTGCACAATACTTCATGTTTTTATTGTGCTACGTAAAGAATATTGTATGTATTTGCCTATGGATTCATTTACTATTGTATCAAGTGTTTTTTATGCCAATAAATGAATTTGTATTTGTATTTTATACTATTAATTAGATTTATCCAAAAATCTTTACCAAAAGAAAAACTCAGCTTATTTGGGCAAAGTATAAAGCAGATCGATAGTTTCGTGACCGCGAACTAATAGTTTCTAACTTTATCACTTCATTATATAGTTTATTCCCAACTTGCGCAGATATACGAAAAAAGTTTCTTTAATAACTCTATAATACATCATTAAATAAATATAAATAAACACAGTCCTAACACAGTCTGCTCTCCATTTACGGCCATTTTAAATAATGTATCAATGATTATGGATAGATTGTTATGTCAGATTATATGACAATAGATAGACGAAAGTCATAGCAGATGTATCCGTCGTTAGGATATTGAAATCAAAGTAAGTGCAAATAGATAGATTTGTCTGACTTTAGTAAGCAAAACAAGGGATAGATAGAATATTGAAAACGGCCGATACTTAATAAGTTGTTGGCGTATAAGAGAAATGTTAATATTTTTAAGATTAGTGTCGACCAATTTACCACTGTATTTATTTATTTATTTCAGGTCAACCAACAATTACTTACACTATGCTTAGATGATAAAAATATACGTAAATGTTACATTTATAAGTGTAGTAATTAAATTATAGGTTAATACCACATGTAAGGGTAACGGTTAATTCAAAAAAAATCAAGACATCTGCGACACCTTGATGTTGTAAATGTTCATGGGCTGCAGTTAGTCACTTAACATCAGGTGAAAAAAAACTTTAATTCTACATTTTTTTAATAAAAATCTTTCTTACCCACAGACTAGAGGAGAGAATAAGAGGTGGATGGAGTGCGCCGAAGACTTAAGTGAAGTCGAAAAGCAAATACAAAATACAAAAGCAAACACGTTTGTTTTGTCTGACGTAATATGTCACGAGGGCTTAGTAATTTTTCTTAAAAACGTATGTTCTACACTTCTCTAGTAGTTAGCGTCACTCGAGTTTTCGGCACACTCCATCTGCCTTTCTCTAATCTGTGTTTTTACCGTATAAGATTAGAGTAATTAACACAGACAACGTTTTTCTTGACAAATTAAGTATTAAGAGCCCTTTACAGCAAAATTTCAAGACTCTCTGGTAGAGTGCCTTGTAGGTTTCAAGGGTTGTAACGGGAGGTTAAACGACTTTTAAAAACAGCTGTATTTTAACGGAAAGTGCTTAGGTAATGCCCGGTTTCTGAGTACATAATGAAATTGTAAATGGTTATGGATTCTAGTTAATTGTCAAACAGTACAGATTAAATTCATAAAATGTATCGTGTTTCTTCTTTATATATGAAGAGTATAAAAGAATAATAAACAGTTGAAATTATATAAAAATATTTAGTAGAATTACGGATGTACTAAACATTTTTAAAATTATAAAAACAAAAACCTATTTACCAACCTATTACCGAAAAACAATTAGTAAACAAATAAATATTCAGGGAAATTTCACACTACGCCATCTAGTCCCAAATTTAACTTGCTCCAATATAATTAATTAAAATGTACAACCTTATTTCTCGATAAATAAATGAATTTATTATTATTAAAAAAAACTAAGCAAAACTTGTAGACGAAGACTATAGATATACTTAAACATACTTTTTTGTAAATACAAACATACCATAGATAAGTGAACACCCAAACAGAAGAAAATTACAATGTTCATCACATAATTTTCTACTCGTGGGGATCGAACCCACACCCTCCAGCGCAATAAACCATTGGCATATCCACTACACCAATCCGGTCGTCAATTAAAAAAACCCATACTTCAATCCCATATCACGTTTTATAATTCAAAATATGTCAGTTACTCTCTGAGTAATCGCATTTCGTAACTCCGTCTAAACAAAGCCAGTCTAATGAAAAATGATGATCAAATTAGCATAATGTTTTCGCCATTTAAAACCTTTTAAACCTCTTCACACATCAGTTGACTAATTAATTCGCTGTAGGTATATTCCGTGACCTATTTCCATGAAAATGGAAAATAAGGGAAATGTTTGACGGGTTTATTAAAAATTTGCTTCTGTCCGCGTTAAATTCGGGATTTATAGGTCAATCAAAGGCATCCTATCACCTAATCTGTTGTCTTCTTTTAGACACAGATACACTGAGGGGTTTTCCATTTTCGGCACTTTCGGCTCACCAT
Source organism: Phoebis sennae (assembly GCA_001586405.1). Lineage (NCBI taxonomy): Eukaryota > Metazoa > Arthropoda > Insecta > Lepidoptera > Pieridae > Phoebis > Phoebis sennae. Next base: position 17,648 of record LQNK01003121.1, on the reverse strand, counting down.
ACAGAATTTCACTGGCGCACTCATATTTATTTAGTTTTGTTTTTTATTTGTTTCTTTTTTTTAATGTCTTCTGTCGTCTATTTCTATTTTTTGTTTGTATGTATATTGTGTATTAAGTGTGTGTCGAAATAAATGTTTCTTTCTTTCTTTCTTTCTAATCCAGCTAAAAACTTATCTGTATATGAAGATTTTTAAAAACCCGATTGTTTGTTAAAAAGGATGTTTTTTAAATCTGTCAATCATCGATATCCAATAGTACGAACTTCAGTAATTATTTCTGCAAATTTAAAAATTTCTCGGCGCAGTTTAAGACCATAATTTGCGTGGCTGTATGCGGCGCGCAGCGCGCTTACCGCGGGACATCTGCGATGGTAACGTTTAACTGCCAGTAGTATAGCGGTCATCTCCTAAACTCACGAGTGGTGCTCCAGTATCGGTTCATGTGGATCGCTACTGGAGCACCTTGGTATATCCGCAACCAACACCTCCACCAAGATTGAGAGCCCAATGGATGAAGCAAGCGTCTAAGCGCTACTTCGACAAGACTAAGAACCATCCCAATCCCCTAGTAACTAAAGCCATCAGCTACTATATCAATCCTATCTACAGACCGACAAAGAGACGGTCTTGGCATGGTCGACTCTAACGACGACATAACAAAAGCTAACGCCCGCCTGGGCTCCGCCAGCTCCAGTTCTCAGCACTCCACAGTAGAGTTACACCGCTTTCGTCTTCGCCGACGAATACGATGTCCCTTGCTCCGCGCATCGCTCACCCGGGTGAGTTTCCGTCCAAGTCAGGCCCTTCAGGCCCCCTCCCTTCCTACCACAGCCCAAGCCGAGGTTCGTGATCCCCTTCAAAGGGGGACGCCCTTAGGCATATCGCTAGCGTACAGTTAGACAGAAGGGCTTCTACTGTGTAAAGAATCACTCCACAAAAAAGTATTAACCTGTCTTAGTAACCTTTTCGTCAATAATCAATAAAAAGCAGACATTTCAACAATCTCCTGCTTTCATACTTTACAACAACATAACCAAGAGGAACAAACAAGTTGTTTATTTCGTTTATTTTATTGTCAGCTCAAATCTTACGTAATAGATCCTTCATTTCACTTTACGAACGAAGGCAATGATGTCTGAAATTTGGGGATTTGTGATGGCGCAGGAGAACAAACTTATACATGGAAATCCGATTGTCAATGTGTCAAGGCTTTTTTAAATATTATAACATGTTTTTAGGTAAGAATAGCAGGCGTGTCACCATATTTCGTTATAAAATTATGTTCAAGTCGCAATGATGCAAGCCATTTTTTCTATGAATGATAATTTGTTGGAATTAATATGCAAAAATTAATCTGTATGAGTATAGTCACTGATTTGACTTTTAGTGTAAAATAACCGCCACCCATGCTTGTCTGTTCAGTTTGAATTTGCTTTGTCAACGGTCTACAAGTGAAAGTATATAGTAAAATATATAGTGATACAGTGACCGTTGGTGTATCATTTTATACCCTAACCTCCTACATAATTGTTTTGTTTTGCATATCTCGATGACTCCCACTAGAATAGCACTATATTTAAACCAAGGCAAAAAAGAGTCAAAGACGCAACATATTACACAAAATAACACGTCGATTATCGCCGGTACGGTGTCTCGTTGGTCTAGAGGTTGCATGTTTGACTACAGATCGAGGGGTCTCAGATTCAAATCCCAGGTGGGTCCAAAATAAATGTTATTGGGTTTTTTCTGACAAAGAAATCTTAGTAACTGCCCTGAGTCTGGAAGTTGGCGGTGTTGGAACACCCCCGTGCCTCGGAGAGCACGTAAAGTCGTCGGTGCTGCGCCTGATCTCTCGCCGGTCGTGTCGGTCTGCCGTCCCATGGGATTGTGAGAGTAAAGGAATAGAGAGTGCACCTGTGATCGCACGTACACTTGTTCACTATAATATCTCCTGCGCAGCGCGCAAATATCCATTAGCACCTGGCAAATATATTATTATTATTATCGCCAGTCCCAAAAGAAGGTAAATAAAAGTATTTATTCCACAATTGATTATGTTACGACTTCACTATTTCAAGAAAGTGAAAAAGTTGTTATAACGTGTACCTTATACTTTATCAACAAAATTTCACGTAATACAATAAAATAAACTAGCCCTGCCTATAAACAAGCAGTAAACATAATACATAATTAATAAAACTAATCCCACAAAACCGTTAACAAGCGTGAAACAACGCTTATACAACCGGCATTAACCGGTGGTATCCGGTACTAGCCGGTTCTAACCGGTCGTATCCGGTTAAAGCGGGTTAGGGCTAATGAGTTTTACCTCGGCATTTGTCGCGGCGTGTTTGATGAATTGTTAGGTGGGTGCAGGGTGGGATTGGGGATTAGAGGCCCCATGGGTTAGAGGCCCCATGAATTAGAGGCTCCAAGGATTAGAGGATATACCGTTATACAAATGTAATTCAACGTTACATCGTACCGCGTTAATCGGCTCTGTAACCATTGTTTTTAAATTTTAATTGATTTCCCTGTGTGATAAAGAAACGTGCTTTATAAATAAACTAGGTAACCCACGCGGCTTCGCTCCCGTAGCCTAATGTTATATATAGCTTATAAAATATAGCCTATATAATGTAGTTTTCGAATGGTAAAACAATTTTTAAATTGGTCCAGTAGTTTTTGAGCCTATTCATTAAAACCAAACAAAGAAAAAACAAAGCATTCCCCTTTATAATATTAGTGTAGATAAATAATTGTTCCCTTGTTTGAATCTTTTTAAGGTATATTTCATTCGTGCAAAGCATGTATACCATAGTACCCTTCAAATTTCCTCCCTTCATGAAACAACCCACGTCAACATTCATATACTTTTGCAATACGCTCTTTAGGTGATTATTGAATCGCCAGCCTAAGATTACATTATCTTCCTTTCATCCCCAAAGTCATATTTATCGTGATAAATAAATACAAGTGCGTACCTGTACAGGTAGCGTGATGACATCGATTTAATTCATGGTACATCTATGAAGCACAAATGCAGTGTTATGAGGTACAAAACTTCAAGTTTAACAAATAACCAACAGGATGAAGATGATATACTTTTTAAATGATTTTAAACGCGGTTTATTATACATTATTTTACATTATTATTTAACCCGACGTTTCGAGTGACCACGCTCGCTGTAAAGTGCTCGAAACGTCGGGTTAAATAATAATGTAAAATAATGTATAATAAACCACGTTTAAAATCTTTTTAAAAGTATTTTATTTAAAATGGAAAGTACTCGCGTTAAAACAAACACAAGATTATACTATAGGATGAAGATGTCCATTTAATGCTAACAGCTTTGCAATCGATTTCGATATATTCACCCACTTCCACTGAAGCTAAGGTTTGCGGTCGATTCGATACCTATATTTATCTTTTTGGGATAACCTAATCTATACAAATTGGTTGATCTGAAAACTGAACTGAAAATCAGTGTTGTAGCTTCAATGCCACAAATATCCTGTATCCACAAAATCCCCTTTCTGACACACACCACAACCTCCACATTTATAGAAATTTAAGTGTTTTTATGTATCCATTTGTTTGCAAATGTGTTGATTAATATACTTTGCTATGTAGTATGTACTTGTAATTGTGTGTCATAATAAATGGGCGTTTCTATTCCTGGATGAAACATGTAAGGATTATGGAAAATTACATAATAAATAAGCTTCTATTTTGTAACTTATTTTAGAAAAAATTTAATTAGACTTCTAACGGGGTTAGAAATAATACAATTTCGTACTTATACACATTGCGTGATGACATCCACTTACGGCCGTTTTCAATATTCTATCTATCCCTTGTTTTGCTTACTAAAGTCAGGCAAATCTATCTATTTGCACTTACTTTGATTTCAATATGCTGTCGACGGATAGCCTTTGCTATGACTTTTGACAATCAAATGTCATATAATCTGAGATTACAATCTATCCATAATCTTTGATACATTATTGAAAACGGCCGTTAGTTTATGTTACATAGACAGAAGTTTGATGACTAACGATAGGACAAAGATGCACTGATTACAACAATGGTGAGTGGATTAATAAATAAAAATAACCTACTGCATTGTATTACATTGCAATTACAAAGATCCGAGTTATTGGGTCATGGCATGTCATATACATATTTCACACCCACATACAAGTAAGAGAACATCAACACATAATATTGCATTTTTTATGAAACAGCGGGCAAGCAAAGCATGCGGTTCACCTAATGTTAAGTGACTGACCGCAGCCCACAAACATTCACAACAGCAAACATTCGCAGATGCTCTGCTTGGAGGAAGGGGATGTGATAGGGAGAGGATCAATTCACGGAAGAATGCTATGGCGTGCCCGTGAGCCCCCCCACAAGGTGTGTGAAGGAACATCGAGGGGTTTTCTAAGGGGCTCTAAGGGGCTCCTTGGTATGTTCAAATAATACAAGTTCGTACCTGTAAACATTGCGTGATGACATCGATTTAGTTCACGGTACATGTAACGCAAATATCGGCTTTATTAAAACGATCCCATTTTTGATATTCCTTTATGGTTGTCGATTAAATTCTATTACCTTCTTTCAGGAATTTTTGGGCTTCTGAATAAATTACACTGTTATTGATGAATTGATTGCGAATTATTTTACGAAGTTACTTGTTTTTATATGATTTTTTTTATAGCTCATGTACATTTTAAAATTCGTACACAGTCTGTAATGCTAGAAAGTGTGTTCTCTTAATGGGAAAATCATAATGTATTTGTAGTATAAAATATTTTGTCAGATAAACCACTAAAACCAAATACGCCCCTTTTTCCTTACTTAACAAACTAATCAATGAAACATGAGAAAAAAAATATTCATAAAAAGTGACAACCCTAATACTAACAGTAAAAACCAATTCCAACTTATGGAATTGCAGTAAAAATTTAAAGAAATCCGCTTTTCTTGAAAAGATATTATAAAAAATTCCCATTTAGTGGAGAAACTAGGCTTCAAATTCAATGCATATTTTTCAATTTCTAAGAACTTACTATTTCATCGTATTTTATTAAAGTGGTGTAAGCGTAGAGCTTAAATAGGTATAGAGGGTGCGGGTATGAAACGTAGGCACGGGTATGAACAGTTTAAGTTGATTTTTTAGTTGACTATTAATATGTGTAACTTTTTAAATAACAGATATACAGATTTCAACTCCACCATCCATCCCAACTCATCGACAAAAAGCGACAAAGGGTAATTCTGCTGCATCACATCTTTAGCAAAAAATATAAATATAAATATTCCAGGACATTTAACACAACGCCACCTAGTCCCAAACTAAGCAAAGCTTGTACTATGGATACCAGATGACTGATAGACATACTTAAACATACTTTTTTTCTAAATACATACATACTATAGATAAATTAACACCCAGACAGTAGAAAATTACAATGTTCATCACATCACAATTCTGCTCGTGGGGTCGAACCCACACCCTCCGGCCAATAGACCATTGCTGAACCACTGCGCCAATCGTCAAAAGAGTTAGAAATGACATAACTTCAAGTTAAGGTTTATTTATCGATCTATTCTATCATCATTCAATTTACAATTACGCCTAAAACCCCAATCCTTTTGACATAATCTACAAAAACATACACCCAGTCCTAAAAGCTATTTATACCGACGTTACAAAAGGGCCTATACTCAATGATTCTTGTCAAAAGACCCATGTCACGTAAAATATGTATAATACTTACAGCTATAATTACAGATGAAATACATATTTTGATAACGTTAATATTAAAAGAGGAAATAATTAGTATATTAAGTTATGTTCAGTTCAAGTAGCGACATTTAGTACATATTTGGACATAGTTTCAGCTACGAACTCGTTATAGCTACGAATCGAGTTCGATCTGCCCATCTATTTTATCATTTTTCAATCTATTGTGTAGCTACGGGTAAGCGGGTGTCACCACCACATTTTTACCCGTAGATGTCGTAAAACAGAGGGTAATTCAGCTGCGTAACATCTTTAGCTATAAAAGAGTAGGAGACGCATTGCACGATTGGGCCAAGCTCGCACCAGTGTAAGTACCACCTCCCCAGCAGAGAATTGGCGTGAAGTAATATTTCACTGTATTTCGTACGGTAAGCGGGAGCTCGGACGTCTGCTTTCCCATCCTGTTCATCTCTCATCATGTTCTACTCCCTATTTCCCATCATTATAAAGCCTGCAAGGTAACTGCGACATTTTGTTGTTGTAGATGTTCATGGGCTGCGGTCAATCACTTAACATCAGGTGAACCGAATGCTCCGCTTGCCTGCTCTATCATAACAAAAAGCTGCGATTTGTTATTAACTGTCTAGTTCTATAATTGGCCAGTTGAATCACAATACATTTCTATCAAATTCGACAAATTTTACGTTGTACTATTAGTTTATGAATAAATTATTATTTATTATATTATTTTTTACGTGTTAAGGTACATGTTCTGAATGTCCTCTAAACGAATGAAACGCTAGCTATGAAACACCTTATATATAAGGTATATACCCAGTCCTCAGAAGCTATTTATACGGACCTTACAAAAGGGTCTTTTACTCAATGATTCTTGTCAAAGAACCCGTGTCACGCGAAAGACGTATAACATCCCTTTCACAAATTAACTCTAAATTCTATTCTTTTATTCCTAAGTTCTAACTTTCATTTAATTTATTAGGTTCTTTAAAGTATAGAAATTTTAAATGTAATTAAAAAGATAGCTTTTCAATACGGCATTCAAATTTCAAAATGCAGTAATGTTTTCTTTACATAAGATATAACCTTCAATCTGAATAAAAAGTGGTCAGCTGCGAGGCGGATTCATGTACGAAGGGTTCTGTACCAGACCTCCCTTTGATATTATATACATAGACAAGTTGTTCCACGCGACTTTGCTCCCATAGCATAATGTTATATAGTATACTGTTCGTCCATTAATTGTATACCCAACACATAAATATTTTTTTAACTTGGACCCGTTATTCCTGAGATGAGCGCGTTCTAACAAATAAAGTCTTTAGCTTTATCTTAAAACCAAACTTTTTAACCGATTCTACTCTATTCTATACAAAACTCGATAGTAACTGTCTCTATACTTGTATGTCTGTCTCATCTTCACACCTAAACCACAGAACCAATTTGGATGAAATTTTGTACAGAGATTGTTTAAAACCCAAGAGAAGGCATAGAATAGCATATTCCGGAAATCGTATGGGTATATGCGTGAGTGAAACCGCAAGGCACGGCTTGTGGCGTCACGTGACGTCACAATTCCTAAATCGCGATGTTGAAATGTTTTCGCCGCTAACTGGACTGGTCGAGGATCCTCCCGCCTCGTTGGAGGAATAATACCATCCTCCATAAGCTAGTATTAATATAGATCAACAAAATGATAATTCATAAAGGCGTATTATAAAACAAAAGAAAGCCAAACTCATTCATACAAAATGGTTTATCAGGCAGAAAGCAGTCCTCGAAATAATTCTTGGCTCAATTAAAAGCTATTGATGATGGCCAATGTAGTTGACAGATATTGGGAATTCATTGGCTTAATTCCGTGTTTACTTAATTAATTGAATCGCTATTTGTATGGAGTCCAATTGGGGTTGAATTTAAATAGGTTTTGAGGTTATTTCTTTGAGTATTATACGAATATTACTGCACAATCGCGACTGATACTAGTGGGTCGCGCTGAACTAGACCTCGCGTTGTAATGTATAAATTAAGACCGTTTATTTGATACCACACTCGGCTATATTCACATTAAATCCCGTACATCTTTCGTATCCGTTCATCTTCGAACTCGACATTTTTTTTAACTTAACTATTAGCCTATGGAATTAAATCAAGATCAGATTAACAATACTTAATTCGTTATTCGTTATCGTCGAAAGTTTTTTATACTTACATACAAACATACAATCGCTTGGGCATCTCTACTCTGAGACATCGCTTCGCCCGGTTAAATATAAATGCGAAATTTTGATTGTTACCTCTTTACAATTTATCTATTCCACAAATCATTAAATTTTGCATATATATAGTTTGGAGTACTAAAAAGAACATAGACTACTTTTCAGTGGCATCCTTAGGGGGTAGCGAACATCTCCAAAACCGAGGGACTCTATGCTACATCCTAATATACACTTAAGAGTACTAAAGAGTAAGCAAAGTGGAAAAAACTATAAAAATGCAAACATTAGAGTTTACTCTTTTTATGTATTTATTTGTCTACAAATTTATATTGAACTGCTTGCCCGCTCTATACCTATTCATAAAGAAATTACGTGCAAAAGAGAAAAGTTCTGTAAAACAAAACTTTGTAGTTTGTTCTTTTATCAGTAAGCTAAGAAAACTGCGATATCATGAATGTTTATAGGCGTGTCTATGCTTACTCGCTTGCCCGCTCTAAACATATTCATAGTAGTAATTTACAAAGTAGTAATTATAACACGGATATTGAACTTTTGTCCTAAGTCACTTACACCAGTATTTACAAACGATACTATGAGTTCTCACAACGCACAAGGCTTCATAAACCTACTCAGAGACGATACTTTAGTGGCAGTTTATCTCTTGACGATTAAATTAAATCTTATTGTGTTTGAAATAAATAGTCATTGGGAACGCATTGAGAAGTTCCTTATTTCGCACAGTATGTTTACGTTACTTTCACATAGGTAAGAAGAGGTGTGTCGCCACCCCATTTCTACCCGTGTGTGTCGTAAGAAGTGACAGAGGGTAATTCTGCTGCATAACATGTCGGGAGGCCTGTATTTCCATCCCATTCTTCTCCTATTCTCTCCTAAAGCCTCCGTCTGTCTATCACCAGGGCTGTATCTAATAAACCGTGATAGCTAGAAAACTGGAATTTTCACAAATTATGTATTTTTGTGGCAGCAATAACAAATACTAAAAATAAAAAAATAAAGATGTCCTTATTACCCTTCGCTACCAGCCGGTTATTTTTTTTAAATTTGCGTAAGTATTAAAATTTTTTCGATAGCTGTTCATACCCGTGCCTACGTTTGGCCGCTCTACACATTTACAGTGCTAGGAAATTACGTTCAAAGAAGACCTTAACAACACAAAACATTGTGGTTAGGTCTTTTTGTCCGTATGTTAATCCTTTCACATGATGTTTGTTAAGAGGATTACATCTGAGCCTACTTATTTATTAAAACAGGGTCATAAGTACAGTTTTTGCTTGCTAAGGCTCAATGTATGCCCAGTTCCTGTAAAAATAAAACGATTCGTTTTACTTACGGACAGTAGAATATCCTACTAGGCGTAAGTCTAATTCAAGACGTAAGTCTAAGCGTTTCTATAATGAACGTGACGTTAACATAACTACCAAAACTGGGTTCTGTTCTGTATAATAATAATAATACTAATGCCTCCCCGACCGATAACGGTCATGGTGGCCAATCTCAACAGAGACTAGCCAGGTACGCAGGAGATATTATAGTGCACAAGTGTGTGCGCAAACACAGGTGCACTCTCTATTCCTTTACTCTCATAGCCCGATGGGACGACATAGCGCCACGACCGGAGAGAGATCAGGCGCAGGACCAACGGCTTTACGTGCTCTCCGAGGCACGGGGGTGTTCTAACACCACCAACTTCCAGACTCAGGGCTGCTACTAAGATTTTTGTTTAGAAAAATCTCAATAACATTTTTTTTTTCGGCCCCACCCGGGAATCGAACCCTAGACCCCTCGGTCTGTAGTCAAAGATGCAACCACTAGACCAACGAGGCAGTCAGTTCTGTATATAATGTATATGACGTCCTAAAAGTGCCTCGAAAGAAGCCAATTTGGAAAATAAAGGTTTTCACTTTGACTTTGGTTGATTAGAACCAGCCCGTTATGAAAACCATTCGTTTGTGTTATACTATGGCGTTCCGTCGTTTATAGGAACCGGGCCTTAGTAAACCTGCTTTTACTAGCAACTACTTTTTGACAAGTAAAACATATTACTACTTACAGTCACAAATATCACTAGGTCTTGCCCGCAGCATCGCTTGCGTTAAAATTAACTACAAACTCCTATCACCTAATTCAGATTGACAGACAGACGTCCAATCATCAAAACTTTCACATTAACAATATTTATTCTAAACTAGCTTATGCACGCGACTTTGGTCGCGATAAATTCAGCGCTTATATACCAATAAAAAGTTTCCTACCACTTAATCCATCTAAGCAGATAGGCTACTGCGTAGGAAATTCCATCTAAAATAATCTAGTAGTTACGTCGTAATTGACAGAAAAACATGAAAACATCCTAACTTTTTCGTTTATATTATTAGTAGGATATTATAACAATATTTGAATTATTCATATTTATAATTTTGAATCATGCAAAAATAAATAGAAGTATACAAACACTAGAAAATGCAAAGATCCACAATAGTATTATATTCCCAAGTGACGTCTCTTTGCTTAACGTCAGATATCTGGATCTATTTGTAAGCAAACAATTCTGTTTGTACTTTACGATAATAAATTGCAGATTATTTAAAATAACCTTTTTCTTTTCGACGACCTGAATGGCGCAGTGGGTGTGGCAATAGTCTATGGCGCCGAAGGGTGTGGGTTCGTTCCCCACGAGTAGAAAATTATAACGTGATGAACATTGTAAGTTTCTACTATCGGGGTGTTCATTAGCTGTATGTATGTATTTACAAAAAAAAAGTATGTTTAAGTATGTCTATCAGTTACCTCGTATCTAAGCTTTGTTTGCCTTAGTTTAGGACTAGATGGCTATATTCATATGAAAATCGCCTATTTCAATCCCCTCCCCCTATCTTAATTAACTCCCACCGATTATGCTTATCTTTGAACTTAACTTTTGTCTAAACTATTCGCCTATGAAATTCTATCAAGATCGGATAAACATAAAACATACAACCGACCAGCCATCTCGACTCTGAGAACTCGCTTCGCTCGGTTAAAATTTATGAAAGTTCAGATGTTTGTACGCAATCACAACAACTACTGAACGGATTTTGATAAAATTTCATTCGGAGATATGATAGGAATTTCACACGACCGAAGCCGGGGGCAGCAGACGTCTTAAAGAGTATAAATTCTACACTCAAATGAACGTCGCATAAGAGGAAATAACAAACTCCTCTTTTTGTAACAAGGCTCTGTAATAATACAAGAAGAATGAAAGCCTACATTTTTACAACCCAAATAATTCTAAAACCTTAAAGGCTTTGTGCATATTCCAGTGTTTACGACTCACATACACTCTGGCACTCGTTAAGTCGTGACGCACAAGGTAAGGTAAAATATGTAAACATACATATTTTTTTCATGTACTTTTGAATTTTGTGAACATTCTAGTGTTTTTTGTTTGTTTATTTGAAGAGCTTTTTGCAAATACAAATGTAAGAAAGAAAGAAAGTTTATTTATGACAAAACACAGCTACATAATTTGTTGTAAATGTTTTTTCTATTCCGTAGTTGTAAATGTCGTTTTATATACCATTATGTTGATCGTAATAGAAATGTACCGTAATTCTACACAACAGGCCAATAGCTCATCGCAAATCAAAGCTAGTCATATGACTATTTCCAAACTGAGGGTAGCTGGATCGTGAAATATTAGACGTTCGAACACCATGGTGGAACTGTAACTAATAAATACAACTATCTTTTATATATTGAATTTTGACAGTTGACAAGTGACATTTGAAAGCAAAGATAACAAACCAAACTTGCTGCAACATGAAACATTAAACTAAAAGAAGAAGAAGAAGGAATTACTATTACTTCTACGGTAAAATATCTTATACATTTAGTAACTGATATATTAAAATATATACTATAAAGAAATATTACTAACATCACAAACACACACAAACTTAAAGTTTCGAGTATTACCTATATTATTCGTTGTAAGTCGTGAGAAGCACTCTAAGGTAAAGTAAAATATGTAAAACGACCCGTGTCGAATACGTTCTTACTTGTATTTTATATGCATTGAAATAAAATTCCACTATTCAGGGTTGTGTTTTCTATTTTAAATTTAGAACATTTAAAAAAAAATATTTTTTTATGTTATAGTAGGCAAGCGGGGCATGCGGTTCACCTGATGTTAAGTGACTGACCGCAGCCCATGAACATCTACAACTTAAAAGTGTCGCAAATTTCTTGCTGGCTGAAGGATTGAGAGGGATGAGGAGAAGATTAATAATAGGAAGTTAAGGAGAGGAGTAAAACAGGATGGGAGAGGAATGGGATGGGAATATATTTGTAAGTACCAGTATGACAGAAGTTACCCTCCTACAAAAGAAAATATATATTTGCTTTTTTTGTACATATGTATGTACCAAGATTTCGATCAGCCCAAATAATAATTGACATCTTTGAATGAAAGAAAAAATTTAAAGATACTAGCCTTCCGCGGCTTCGCTCGCGTGGACCCGGCAATTCGATTTTTTCTCGCCGTAAAAACCATGCTTGAACTTCAATGAACATTAAAAAAAAGAATTGTCCAAATTGGTCCAGCCGTTGTTGAGTTATGCGTTTACCAGCACATTTTGCGATTCATTTTTATATATAAGATTTTAAAATATTTCTGGAAGTCACAGCAAAAAATAACCAAACACTTTTAATTGAGAACCGCTTTTATAGTGAAAGAAAATTATTAAATTAATTTTACATATACGTGCTTTTGGCTTACAAAGTATAGTATATAAGTAGTTTTCTAATATTATTTTACAGGTAACATGCATCAAATTATGAATACTGTTACGTGACACAATTTGTAAAGTGGATAATTATGGATTCCACGAAAATGATAACTATATCGATTTTTGTGAAAATGCGGTTGTTAATTACGTATGTGACCTTGTGTTTGTGTGATAGTTTTTTATATGGATTTACTCGCGTGCTCATTAGGCCAAAATTTTTTATGTGATAGCAGGCAAGCGGGGCATACGGTTCACCTGATGTTAAGTGACTGACCGCAGCCCATAAACATCCACGACAGCGAACTGTTGCAGATGCCTTGCCGACTTGAAGGAAGAGGATAAGGAGAGGATCAATGCGAGTGTAGTTGAACAGGGTGGGACAGGAATGGGATGGAAATACAGGCCTCCGGGCACCTGCTTACCGTACGAAACACAGTGTAATACTGCTTCACGCCGATCTTCTGCTGGGGGGATGGTACCTACTCCGGTGCGAGCTTAGCCTAATCATGAATCGGTTCCCACTCTTTTATGACTGAAGATATTGTTTAGCATTAATAGAATTAACCTCTGTCGCCTCTACATCCACGGTTAAAAATGGGGTGGCGACACATATATTTTAATCCATCGCCTCACGGGTAAATTACTCCTAAAGCTTACATGGTCTACATGCATATTATGCTCCCTTGCTTGCTCTGTTATGAAAATAATTTTAATCTGCAAACTCCATTTGCTACAATGCAATTTTCAATTCATTCCATGTTTCTTTTCACAAATAATTTTACAATCCGCTCGTTCTGAACACAAGAAATAATTCTAATTAATTCCGTGAAAAGTTAGATTTTACTAAATGAAATAGAAAAGCAATTTATCAGCGAATAGGTTTTTTAACGAAGTAATTTACGTCTTTATAATTATGCTATTGTTATTTATAATTATAATTAATTATTTCATATTTTTCTACATAACTGCTCGTAATTTATCAATATAGAGTTATAATAATATAGCTTGTTGTTGTTTTTCACATCCTCCTCCCGTAAGTAAGTTTATACATGTAGCAACTGTTGCCCAGTTCCCATAAAAATAAAACGAGTCGTTTTACTTACGGACAGTACAATATCCTACTAGGCGTAAGTCAAAAGCGTTTCTATAATAAACGTGACGTTAACATAACTACCAAAACTGGGTTCTGATTGGTTGATTAGAACCGACCGTTATGAAAACCATTCGTTTGTGTTATACTATGACGTTCCGTCGTTTATAGTAAATATGTCACTCGGTGTCATCACTGTCCCCACTCGAATCTCTGTCAGCAAAATCCCAATAACCTTTTGGGCCCACCTAGGATTCGAACCGGAAACCCCTCAATCTTCAGACAAAGGTGCAACCACTAGACCAATGAGGCAGTCATTACTATATGTACTCTGATAACGTTTGAAAATGTAATGGAGTCACAATGTCAAAGTTTTTACATACATTTTTTTATAATTATTGAGTAGAAATTTAAAATTTAAATATAAATAAAATGCAATTTTACAACATTTTCAAATATGGCTTGGGATTTTGCCCTGACCGTCTAAAAAATTCACCCCGTATATATACTTTACATGGATACGATATCAATAGAAATAGACACAACCGTCTATTTCTAGAACGATCCTTTGACGGAAATACGTCGGCCTTGTCAGCATGCTGCTGTTGTAATACGGAATATTCAATGTATTGCAGTATTGAGAAATATGGAACACCCTGTATAAATAGATCCTTTGTTCGATTGAAGATACAAAGTTGTCGGTATATTGATTTTAATATCATGAGAACTATAATTTGATTGTGTGTATGAAAATTATTGTTATGCTAGCATCCGCCTACGGCTTCGTTCGCATGGACTACAAAATTTGGTACTTTGTGTAATTTTGAAATTTTTCACGACTTTGGAAACATATAACTCGTCCAGTATATTTTATACATAAAAGTCTATTAAAAATGCTGTATTTCAATTTAAAGACCTATCTTATTACATCGTAATTCGTATTACACTTGATTAAATATTCTCGTATTTATTTTTTTATCCTTCGGTAATATGTACCTTTAGAGCTACTTAATCTTTTTTGTCGAATAAAATTCAGCCTTTAAGTTGCACCTAATACTGGTTTATCAGCATATAACATTTAATCAAAATCTACCCAGTGGTTTTTACGCACATAACAAACAGGTAAGACCAACGGACAAACAGAAAAAAAATAACAATTGTTTTGATGTCTATAAAACAATCATATTGCATACAATTACTCTTTTTGAATATTCAATAAAGAGAAATAGTTTATTTACTGTTTTATTATAAGTACTTATAGATAAAAATGTTTATAGATAAGTTTTATTACAAATATTTAAATATTAAAAATAAAGAAAATGTGTCGATTAAAAACACTTACAATTTAACTATCAATCAGACATTTAATGAATATTATCGTCTGTGTTTGTGTATTTACATATTTATTACCTTTTTTCCAGCAAAATTTTTCACTTGTAACCGTGTGGTATGAGTGACAGCGATCACACAGGCGGAATAAGCGGCGAAATAAAAAAATATTAAAAAGTTTGAAACTATTGAATAAAATTATATTGAAATGATTTCTTATTAGACATCATCATCTCAAATTGCGCTGTCACTAACGGCCGTTTTCAATTATGTATCAAAAATTATACAGATAGATCGTTACGTCAGATTATATGACGTCAGATAGATACAAGTTATAGCATAGGCTATTCCTCGATAGGATATTGAAATCAAAGTAAGTGGTAAAATAGATGGATTTGTCTTACTTTAGTAAGCAAAACAAGGGATAAATAGAATATTGAAAACGACCGTTAATTGATTAAGTTAATTTATAATCCCTTTATTCACTATCCTATTAAAATCGTGTAGAATGCAATAGAAAAATTAACCCACGGTTGTTTTGCTTTTAATTTTTTTTCTTGTATATATATGGGACCTAGAATGTAGCTAATTATAAGTGAAAATTTTCATTTTTGAAATTACAACATGTGTGAGGCCTTGTCTGCTATACCGATAACCTAATAAACCGTAAAATGTATATTTTGACAAATTTTGTAACATTTGAGCAAATAGAGAGACAATTAAATTTTTCCAGACATTTCATGCTGAAAAAGATTTGCGATTTTGATATTATCTAGCCTTCGGCCCTCTGAATCGCTAACGAGAACGGTTAAATTTGTAGATGTTTTTAAATGAAAAAAATTACCATTGTCGATGACTTTTATTAGAAGCATATAAACGTACAACTCGTTAATTAATCATTTAAACAAAAAAAAACGATTGAGAAAATTCTGTTTCATTTTTAGGAAATTTCATGGAGAAACATCCTGTATACAAAAATTATATCTTCATGTAAAGTTATAATGCTAACTCAACTGTTACCTGTCGTTAGTCGGTTAGTTACAATAGGTGATATAATCTGGTTATGAATAATTATAAGAGAAGCCGCGGGCAGACACCAGAGAACTATAAATAGTATTTTTTACGATATTCCCACAGGTAAATATGCATATTTTTATTTAATAACTAGCTTTTGCCCGCGGCTTCGCACGCGTAGACTACAAAATTAACATAGTTGTTATAAAAATGATATTATGACTTTACTTATAAGTATTTTAATTACACGCTCGTCTGTATAATTTTAAAATTTAATCGGAACCAATATTTTATATCAATGTTTTTTAAAAACTTAACAGTAACTTAATAGTATCTAGGTCAGACAATTTCTAGGAAAGTATGTTCAGATTACATAAGGAATACTCATACAATAAATCAACTAAAAACAAAATAAAAATCTGAGATATATCTACCTAAACAAAATATGTATGTAGGTGCAATCATTACCGATTCCATCCTCCCTATGTTCCCTAAAGAAATAATAGAACAAAAGTGAGACTTATGACAAAACAAAAAAAAATATTCGCGCACGCCCCCAGCCACAGGCCCCCGGCCCCCGGCCCGCGGCCCCGGCCCACGGCTCCCGGTCCCCGGCCCCCGGCCCCTGGACCCCGGCCCCCAGCTCCCGGCCCCCGGTCTCCGGGCCCCCTAGGTTTGAATAAACGGTAATCTTGTTTAAGACACTGAGTCACATGTAAATTGAGAAATTCAATACATAAATATTGGTTTGCCTTTGGTATCCCATATATCCCTTAAAATAGTATTTACCTTGATAATATTACTGAACCAAACTAATGGACATTTCTTACAATTAGCAATGGAAATTTAAAATTGGCATGAAAATTGAAATACTCTGCGAACAAACAACACTCTGAAAGCAATCTTTATGCATTCTTCTTTTACCCTAAAATGGGCGCAGGGGGGGGGGTTACTCGTTAAGTCTTATATGGAACCAAAGAAAATGTAAAATAATAATAATTGTAAATTCAATGTTTATAATTTATTGAGAAGTAATTGCGGCGTTTAACGTTTCATGTTTTTCCAATATATCTTCGCTTTTACTGAACTAATGTTGATGAAATAAAAATGGAATTGTAGATCTGCGGACATTTTATCTAATCATATAAAACATTTTCTTGTTTCAATCACCTGCTGGTCGATTCTGTAAAATACGATTTTCGATTTCGAATCTCTTCTCGACTCTCACCCTCACTTTGAAAATCACTTCGATTCTCACATTTTTAGTATTCTGTAACGTTAATGTAGCTCAAGTGAAGTGAAATGAGTTTCGATATTTCGAGTGAAATTACGTCATAAATTAGTGATGACCTTTTTATGATCATTTACGATTATATAAAAAAAAAATAATAAACCATTATTTGAATGTATTTCGTTCACGGTTACACATTATTGTTAT
>LQNK01003118.1:39128-59242 GCA_001586405.1 Phoebis sennae | reverse complement strand
CAAAAAATTAAACTGAATGCTAAATAAAAACTGCAATAAACGTTGTATGCATTCTTGGAGTAATTTTAAGAGTTTATTTGTAAAGTTTCTAATTGAGGCTATTTAGTATAACTATGAAGTGTCGACTGACTTGCATTGTTTGTATAATAGCTGCATGTTTTTTAATGTGAGGAAATTTTCAAGAAATTCTGCATGGATTGGATCTAACCGTCTCGCCTTCGCTTCGTTAAGTCAGACTCCTACTGACTAAGGCCCAATTCCTATAAAAGACGGAACGTCATGATATAACAAATACGAATCGTTTTTATTAACGAGCGTTTATAATCAACTAATAGGATCCAAGTTTTGGTAGTAATGTCAACGCCACCTATGATACGCTTATAGATACGCTTTAAACTTAAGCCTAGTAGGATAATTTATTATCCGTAAGTAAAACGACTCGTTTTATTTTTATAGGAACTGGGCATAAGACCAGTGGCCTACGTCTGCGTAAGAAATGGGAAGGCCTTGGGATCTCCAACAGGAATGCACACCCCGTTTGCTGTTAAATGCCTCCTTCTATCAATGTATTTCCTACGATTATTATTTACTATCTTCTGACCGTGGCTTCGCTCGCAAATTTGAGATCTGAAAACCATTAATCCTATCTAATCCAAGCAATAACCAATCAGTATACGAAATTTCATCATCCATTCAGTTGTTATATTGTAATGTACACACAAACACCCAAACTTTCACATTTATGACTTTTAGGACTACCTTATGATGAATTTTCGAAACCGGTTGTAAATAAAGTTCTCTACTATCATAAATAATAATAATAAAATTGTTTATTTGCATACCATACATATTTTACAGGACAAGTTTAGACCCTGACCTCCGAATTAGACCTCAGACCTATATAAATAGTGTAAAAAAAGTTTTTATTTTACTAATTAAAATGCATTTCTACCAAGAAGTCACAATACGATTCAAATTCAAATTCATTTATTGTCACCAAATAGAATAATAACAATGTATATTTAACCCAGGCACCTAATGTAGCATTAGCTGTATTTCAGGGGCCTGCGTTTTACAAAGAAATATGCACAAAAATAGCCATTCAATTTTATGATTATAAATAAACGATATATCAAGTATTCCACATTTATATTCACTAAAGCTTCATTTGTTTCAGGCACGGCACATTATGGTGAGGACAGTGTGGGCTCATTCCCATACTTCGAGTACAACGTGCCGAGAAACGTCACCACCGTGGTCGGACAGACCGCCTTTTTGCATTGCAGGGTTGAACAGTTAGGGGATAAGGCGGTAAGTATTATCCTACTACTATTATAAAGGCGAAAGTTTGTAAGTATGGATGTATGGATGTTTGTTACTCTTTCACGCAAAACTACTGCACCGATTATGATGAAACTTGGTATACATACAGGTAAGGGTTCAGAATAACATATAGGCTACTTTTAATCCCGGAGTTGCCACGGGATCAGACGTTACGCGGGTGAAACCGCGGCTAGTCTTATATATTTTTCCATCAAATTCTTTTCCCATTCTGTGGTAGTCCTCTGACAAATTTCCTCTCCCCTTCCTTCAAGGAAATTGGGAAATTAGGCTGGAAAGGCATCTGTGACACTTTGGTGTTGTGGATGTTCATGGGCTGCGGTCGGTCACTTAACATCAGGTGAAGTGCGTGCTCCGTTTGCCTGTTATATATATAAAAGAAAGTCGTGTTAGTTACTCCACTTATAACTCAAGAACGGCTGAACCGATTTAGCTGAAAATTCGTAAGCAGAAGGCTTAGGACAAGGAGAATGACATAGGATACTTTTAATCCAGGAAATCCCACTGGATCGGGCTACATACGCGGGCGAAACCGCGGGGCACAGCTAGTATAAAATAAAGAAGAATATAACTTATTAAAGCATGGTTAATGTCATTTTTCTTATTAATAAACAATTATTTTATGTATAGGAAATAAAAGGATTTTTCAAAAAACAAATTAATAGATTCATTTGAATGAAACTTCAAAGAAATTAGATGCTTATTCCCAGACAATGTTCGTCGCTGCATTTTATTATTCTTAGTTACAGCATTAACAGAGGTGAAGATAACGTTTTTACGCAACACAAAAGACAAGACAGTACTATTCCAAATACTCACTTTTATATAGGATTTAACACGTTTCATGATGTCGAGGTTTTCATTGCGCGTTAAAGTTTAAAGCCAAAGTTATATGGAACAAAGGAAATTCTAACGTTGCATAATATTTGTAGAAGTCGGAAAATTTTCAGTGCAAAATTTAACAGAATAAACGTGAACAAGCGCAAGTCGTTATATGGGGTAATATCAAAAATTTAAACACACTTATGTGTGGGTCACTGGTCTTATTAGATCGTATATTTTGTTTTAAAGCCCCGCAGAAACTGTGAAATGTGATCTCTATTATGCGAGGTGTAATCGTGATGATATAGTCGAATTACATTATTGTGTATTTAAATCATAATAGATGTCAATTATATATTTATTGATTTGTACATTAAACACTTCACTAGTTCCACATTCGTTTATTTTCTACACTATATCAATTATTTATTACAAACTAGACCCGAACACTATCTTCGAAACCGGTTTAGTTTGTAATAAAGTAAATAAATTAATTATATATTAGCTTTATTAATTTCGATTTAAAAATAAACAGTTAATTTCGTAACCTTCCACCTGATTCCATCAAACGTCGAAATGTTTATTTTCCAAATCAAAATTCGAGGCGCTTTTGGACGTAAAATATTTTTTTAGAAAGCAGTTTCTAATGAAAAGAACAGGCCAGAAACGAGTTGCTCTATTCAAAACGTTTCAATACAATAAACAAGTATTTACAATAATTAGACTTTTAACAGATGATCAAAGCAACTATTTAACTATTGCTATGGAGGTGTGAATCCACGCTCTTTTATGATTTATTCATTAATATATGTGGTGTAAACTATGAATGATATGATATGTAAAATTCATGAGTTTTTGACTATGTTATCAGGCATAACAATAATAATTTTTATAACTATTCTATGCTTGAATATAAACGAAGAAATAAAATCCATTCTTATCATGAATACATACAAAAAAGCACATAAAAAATAGCACAACGTACGCCACAAATTGGATACCCATCCATTGTTGAATTCAACTGAAATTCCATTCGGATCCAGTAACTGATTTTCAAACAAACCGAACTTGTCCCTTTCACTGCAATGTAGGATATAATCCCTTTTTTAATACTTTATTTTCATTTGTTTTTGATCTTAAATAATTTCGATGTAGGTTATTGCGACTTAAATGAAAGGCACACCATACATTGCTAAGCCGATCTTATCAAACTATCGCAGTTTTACCTGATTTAGATACAGGAAAAGATCGTTTCAGTTAATTATGCATTTACTTATTATGTGATGCTGCCTTAGTATTGATATAATTTAAAAAAAAAATAAGAAAGAAAATAAGTACTTTCAGTCCTTCCATTCAGGCTGATGTGAACAAATTCTTTCGAACTGAAAACAAAACTGTCCATGTTTGTTGCCCTTAGGGCACTGTCAGGCCTATTGGATAAGGCCAAGCCGATGAAGGTTTACCTGATCTAACGCTATCTTAAGATCAAATTACACACACGATACCGATTTGGTTCCGTTCAGTTAGAACTGAAGGTAAAACTGTCCGTGTATTGTACCCTTAAAGGGAGCGCCGTTTAAGCGCAAACGATGCAATTTCGACTTTCATGTTATTGTTGTTTACTACATTTTATGTACTCCCTTTGTTACAAAGGAAATGTTACTTTTTACTCATACATTTAATATTTTCACCTCACGGGATGGAATTTACCAGATGAATAATTGACAAGTATAGTTTTATAAGAACATTTATATTATCATAATCAGAAATGTTATTTTTAAATTTAACCAGAAGTTTCCAAGATCAGTGCGTTGTTGATCAGTTAAAACAAACGCTGTATACTATCTGTGCAAATGCAGAGATTTACCAACAAACATACTAGAAAAATGCTTTTCCTTCTATAACAAAGGGTACAGTGTATAAAAGGAGTAAACAGCAATAAAATGGAAGGCAGAATTGCATCGTTAGCGGTTAAGCGGCGCTTCCTTTACGTGCAAGCCGCAAACTTGTGCGACTTGGAATATACTTTAAGAAGTCGGCCTCGAGGCATTTGTGGCTTTATAAGTTTCGATACTTACTAAGTACTATTGTAGATAACATTTTTATTAATTCTTTTATTAATTAATTAATGACGTTGATAGACTCCTTTTAAATTTATCTGTATTTTCATGTACCTTTAATAGTCGTCATACCGTTGCAGCGATATTTTTGATTGTGTTGATATGGAAACATCATAAGGTCATTTGACTAAATAAGATCAAGATATTGTTTCATGGAAAGTAGAAAAAGGAATACTAGCAAATAAACTAAAGAAATTGCTTTTCTATCTTTAACAAAGGGTACATAAAAGGAGTAAACAGCAATAAAATGGAAGGCAGAATTGCATCGTTAGCGGTTAAGCGGCGCTTCCTTTACGTGCAAGCCGCAAACTTGTGCGACTTGGAATATACTTTAAGAAGTCGGCCTCAAGGCATTTGTGGCTATACTAGTTTCGATACTTTACTAATTAATATTGTAACAGTTGTTTTGATAGGCTTTTATGAGTAGAGTTGAGATAGTCGGGTGATTGTATATTTGTAAGTATGAAAAACTTTGTTCGACGATAAGTTGAGTATTGTTTATCCGATCTTGATTAAATTTCATAGGATAGTTTAGATAAAATAAAATGCTAAATATGAAGATAATTGAAATCGATTAACTCCTCTATTCACCAGTAAGGTCTGCAGTTCCATATCGTGGTATAATAGGAAAGGATAAAAGTTCGGCTTGACTCAAACATTCCACAAAAAATGGTTCTAACTCTCGGACGAGTTACTTTACAAGCCACAACCAACCAGTTGGAATAATACTTTCAAAGTCGGCTTTCTATACTTTACTAAGTACTATAGTATAAGCTGTTTTGATAGGCTCCTATTACACTTATGCGAATATTATTATAATATATAATGCAAAATATGTTTATAATTAAAATTTTACTACGACTAACAAGTCCTTGTATAATTTAAAGACTAAAATAATTTAATACTTTATTACAGAGTTATACAAAGTAAAATAAGTATTTTATACTTTTAACTTCACGTTCTAAAAGCGCAAAAGTACTTACTTTATAAATTTAAATCTAGTCATACATTTTCACATCCGCACAGTTGCAGCGATATTTAACTTTAATAGCATTACATTATTATAAAATGAGTGAATTTATGAATAACATGAGGTACACTTTTATGTAAGAACAGACAAGTACAACATGTAGTTCATTTGACGACCCGATTGGCGCAGTGGTTCAGCAACGGTCTATTGCGCCGGAGGGTGTGGATTCGATCCCCACGAGCAGAAAATTATGATGTGATGAACATTGTAATTTTCTACTGTCTGGGTGTCAATTTAACTATAGTATGTAATATGTATGTATTTACAAAATAAAAGTATCTTAAGGTATGTATATCAGTCATCTAGTTTCCATAGCACAAGCTTTGCTTAGTGCAAAAATTTGGGAGTAGATAGCGTTGTGTTATGGGACTAGATAGCAATAAATTTCCAGGAATATTTATATTTATTTATTTATTATTTGATCGTAATTGACTACTGAATGAAGACAAGTAACAACAGTTTTAGTACAAAAACTTATTTAGACATTGAGTCTTATAAACACGTGTCTAGCAATGGTCTTAGCTTGTCGCGTGTTTTACTTGAGACACTGGCACTGCTTAGACTCTGTATATATCTAAGCAGTGTCTTTTTAACTATTACTATACAACCTTTTGTAGTAACAAATAACTTATCTATCTATCACTACCCACTGCTGACTGCAAGGCTCTTCCATGTTGAACCACAATTCCCTTTCCCCAATCTCTTTGGTAGTTTTTTGTGTACAAATCCTTACTAATATTAAAAGTACGGAAACATCTCTGTCCTGTGTGTCTGTCTCTTCTTCACGCCTAAACTACTGAACCGATCTGAATGAAATTTTGTACAGAGATTGTTTGAAACCCGATATAGGACATAGGACTTTTTATCCCGAAAATGCTATGGGAACGGGGGATATTCACGAATGACACCGTGGGGCACAGATCTAAACCGAATTTCAACAATTTAATTTCTAGATAATTCTGTATCTATATATGAGATTGCAAGCAAATCCTAGAAATTAATACAAAATTTAATTTAAAAAATTAAGTTTAATTTCACGTTTTAAAATACTCATATTCTACAGGTATCATGGATAAGAAAAAGGGATTTACACATACTTACAGCGGGCATACTAACATACACATCGGATCAAAGGTTTCAGGTACGGTCTCGTTAAATATTTATGCCTTTGGAATTAATTTCATTCACACTGTGTTTGAGAAATTAACACTTGACATTTACCTTTTCAATGCTTAATAATTTAGTTGCATGTTTTATTTACCTCCGTGGTTAAGGGCGCATTCAAAATTACGTGTTTTTTTAAATTTCATGAACTGACTGGAAATTACGTACGTACTACAATGGTCAGTCATTTTACATGAGTTTGGAACTGGTAACGAATAATTGTAAAAATAAAAATAAAATAAAATAAAAATACTTTTATTGCCACAAAACAAAGGTTTTTACAATTAAAAAATTAAAAATTAAAAATAATGTTAATAATAAACAATTATGGCAAAAAGCGATGACTCAGCATTCGTTTGCTTTGTCATAAGACAAAACAATACTGTTTTTCAGTCACCCCTAGAAGTAGGAACTGAAAAATGAAGGAGAGAAAGAAATAGAATTTTGATACTATTGTATCGTGTTCAATTGTGTTAACCGTGCAATCTTAGTTATTTATAAATGATTTTGTAAAATAAACTATTCCACGAAAATAAGTAGAAAAAAAATCAACAAATTATACAATATCCATATTTTCATAAAATAAATATTGCACCTAGTTATTTTTCTATGGAAAAACTGGTTTATAAAAATGTTAAAGGGAGCAGAATTTTCATTATTTTCGATTTTTTTTTAAATATTTAATTGCCGTTTTTCATGATTGGACTCTCTAGTGCACTTAAACTTTACATATTTCAACACAAATGCAAAAAATAATAGATTTTATGTTTATATCATGGTTTAATTTGCCATGAAAGATTGCGTTGGCATGAGTTTTCGTGAAAAATTTGCCGAGATTGCCTTTGTTTTGAAAAACTGTCAATATAAAATGTAATTAATCTATAGTGCGCTAAACCAAGACGTACTCCATCTATAACCATGATAATCTCTAAATTGTTTGTTAACATCATAACGATATTGCACTTGTAAAAACATGAAAACGCGTAATTTTGGAATGCACCCCCTTAAGGTTGTCGCATAAGCCTTAGAAAAAAAAAATACCGAGTTCAATTTCTTGTGAAAGTGCAAATCAAACATCTATTTTTTAAGTTAGTTATAAATGGCATTAACTTACCCCGAAAAATTTAATCAATGATTTGGATGTAGAATGCGTTTACCAAATGCCTTACTAGAAAATATTTATCGTGTTAAAACAAGTTGTTTGTAACTTTTTTAAATATAAAATGTGATTGATGATTTAACAAAATATATATTTTTAAAGTAGGAAATATTTATTAACTTTATCTTATCTTCACATAGTCACAGTACAAAGAATTCGGATTGAATTTCATTTAAAATATACTTTTTTTTAGGGTAGTATACATTTTAAATGAAACAGGAAGGCATCTAATACTCGTTTATTCTATAGGTTATAAGACCAGACAAGTCAGAAAACTGGACACTACAAATCAAGTTCCCTCAAGAGCGAGACGCAGGCATCTACGAGTGTCAAGTGAACACAGAACCCAAGATGTCACTCGCCTTTCAGTTAAATGTAGTAGGTGAGTTGTTTTATATTCCGTAATATTATAATATAAATTATGCCTCCCCGACCGACAACGGTCATGGTGGCCATTTTCAACAGATCTTCCGGGTACGCAGGAGATATTATAGTGCACAAGTATGTACGCAAACAGCGCACAGGTGCACTCTTTATTTCTTCACTCTCATGATCAGATGGGACGGCAGACCGACACTCACAGAGAGAGAGATCAGGCGCAGGACCAACGGCTTCACGTGCTCTCCAAGGCACGAGGGTGTTTAAACACCGCCAACTTCCAGACTTAGGGTTGCTATTAGAGGGGTTTCGTGTTCGATTCAGGGGAATTTAAAAATTCTTAATAATATAAAAGTAAATATGTGTTTTTCTCTAAATAGAAATGATGTACAATTCCATCAAGAGGGAACAATACAAAGTATAAAGCATACTTTCTCGATTATATTTTTTGCCGTCATGGGTTTTTTTCAAAATGTTTAATTTTGCCTTTTTTGATAGTGAAATTAAATATTTAACCTTGAATGGAATCCACGTACAGTTTTCTGGTCCGATGACAAAATGTCTTACAGAATTAAATACGTTATTGTTACTAATAAATCGTTATACTCAAACTATATTCAAATTTCTCGAACAGAACTTCGAAACAAAGTTTATAAGAACACTTTTTATCAAAGTATTATGTAAAACTTCATGTTTATCGAAAGTCAATCCATCAACTACTTTTCATGCTGTCGACCGGAACATAAGAAAGTAAATTTTATACAGTCATTTGTCTACAAGAATATTGTGAAGAGGAAAGAATTTATTTTTTGTTTGTATGTATTATGAAACTACTGGACCGATTTGAAAAACTATGAATAAATGAATGCATGAATGAAAACACTTTAATGTACACACCAAAATAAACATAATATACAAATAAACACAATAATTCATGCACATATGGCGGCCTTATGGCTATTGAGCCATCTCTTCCAGGCAACCATTTACAGATATAGAGACATATACAGATAGAAATTTGACAGTAGGCTATTTTACTATTGGAATCCTACATTATCCCTAATGATCATAGACTAATATTATCCCGTAGGATACTACAGAAGTGAAGCCACGCACAACAGCTAGAAGTACAAAACATTGGAAGATTATATCTCTTAGTACAAGGAATAACTTTGTTCTGTGACTTTTAATTAAATAATAAATTTAACGAAACGATTTATTTGTTTGTACTGTCTTGGTTTTGCGACCATATCTATCACTTAATAATGGTATAACAAAAAATAAATGAGGAATAATAGTATAATAAAAAATTAATTAGCCATTTTTTATCTATTCACACTTAATACTGACCAACTGAAATAGAGAACAATTTTCTAGATAATATAGGTATTTTATGCTCAAGAAATTCTAAGCCTAAGTTAAAGAATACTAATTATATATTCGTAGTTTTACAGTTTCACTAATTATCCTATGGAAAGAAAAGTCAAGATTACGTAAAGATGAAATAACTTCTCGTCCCAAGACCGTTTTATTCTTAAGTTATCACAATTAATTAACAAAGTTTATCTAGTTATAAACTTATGCGCCACCTCGGCATTGCAATTTCATACTATTACTAGTGGCTCGCCCCAAGCTAGACCCCCCGTTGTAATGTTTAAACTATAAATCATTTACTCCCGCACCGATTTCGCTTATTTCTGTACTCGAGATTTTTCTTTATCTATACTATTCACCTACGATCACTCATCATCTTCCACTCATTATTAATTTTATCACGATCGGATAAACCATACTATAGATATCCTCGGAAAAACAGTCACTATTTGATCACCCCCCTATCTTCATAACCCCCTAACCAATTTCGCTCATCTTCGATATTTTCTTTTATCTCAACTATTTACCTATTAAACATCGAAAGATGTAGTCCATATTATAAAGAGATTGTCACAATTCTGTTTCACTAATCATTACGATTACTTATGGATAAAATAACTTCTTAAGACCGTATTATTCTTAAGCTATCACAATTAATTAACAAAGTTTATCTAGTTACAAACTAGCGCCACCTCAGCAATGCAATTTCATATTAAAACTAGTGTTCAAGTCATGCACAATGCATTTACTGTGGTTAGATTTAGTTTGAGTTGTGTAATACAACTTGGTGTAAACGTATATGCATTTCAAAATTGATAACTACCCTCATTTTTGGGACAGTCAAAACAATCAAAATCAGAATACTGTTTGTAACAGTAATTTTCTGTTGTTGATTATTGAGAGTAAAGGAATAGATAAAGTTAATGTTTCTGCACGTATTGTATTATATTAATATTTAAATTATTCCTTATTTATAATGCGAAACATGAATATAATTGAGAAAGCATATTCTAAAATATATTCTTCAACATATTACGTAACACCACCTCATTCGATAAAGTTTTATAATTCTAAACTAAGCATAGTTTGTACTATGAAACTAAATGACTTTTAAACATACTCAAACTTATTTTTATCTAAATGCATACATAGATATAATGAATATATAACTTCAAAACAAGTATATTTACTGTATTCAATGTCGACAAAACAAAACCCTTAATAATAATTACGTATTTATTTTTCATATTTCAAATCTCCATGAATGTTGAAACAAAAAATTAATCATCCTCTTTAAAGAATTTTGCGATTATAATCAAATAAGCTGAAGATTATACTGCTCTTTAAATTACAAAGCGAATAAGCTGAAAATCCCCTTAATCAAATACATACTTCGTCAACTCAAAAGCTGTTTACGCAATACGAAAAAAAGGGAAGGTAAAGGTTATCACTCACTTCTCTCATCCTCATATATATCATAGCACAATCGCTTCATCCTGCACGGTGATTATATAAATAAATGAATTTTGGATTTATATTAGTTTTTTAAAGAGGACGATGCAAAATTATTACGTCATTACTACGTATCGCTTCAGTATTTTCATTAAAAACTTTGCTGCGATTAAGAGATAGAGTATAAATGATAATTTGGGACACCTAACGACAACTTGTGTTCTTAACCAAAATTTTCTAACTCAACATATCTACCCTTTTCAAATATTACAATTTTCTACTTCGTCAACTCCATAACATCAATAGATACCTTAAATGTATTAAATTAATTAATTAAATATATACTATGGCACTCTTTAGATAGACACAATTTAAAACTCACGAGGCATCAAGGACGCGAGGAAATGCGGGTGTGTCTAATGAGATATAACCTTTATATTATTTTGCGAAGATTAAATTGTCCAATGACAATGTTACCAAGGTTATAAAAGGTGCCTCGGATTTAATCTCGCGTCTAAAATTTGCTTTACGATCATGTTTATCTATTTCTTCCACGCCCATTGGAGATTCTTTCATATCTGAATAACAGGAAAACGCTTTGCAATGTTTTGTTGATTGTTTTGTTTTTAATGAAATTATTTTTGAAGCTTTTAAATGTTTTGTATATGGAACTAGCTGATTCGTAGCATAATGTTATATATAGTCTATAAAATATAGCCTATTTTATTCGTGGATAATGTAGCTTTCGAATAGTGAAAGCCTTTTTAAATCGGTCGGTAAAGTTGTCCTCTTTTTAATGTGTTGACAAGATTTCTTATTCTTTGTTTATTTGTGATACAAACAATTGATAGAGTTTAGTTATTTTACTGAATATTAATGTGAAAATGTCAATCTTTGGATCTCTAAGTGTAATTATGTTTGTTTCGATGTTTGTGTGTCCGTCACATCGCAGCTACTGAACAGATTTTAATGAAATTTTGTATATTAGGTTATTAGTTAAATTGGATGTTATCTTTTCTTGACTGGATGTTATGTAAAGACTCCTATTTTAACGCAAGCAAAGCGGATAGACGATTGTATCGTGAAATGTAAGCTAAAAAGTGTCGTACTTTGAATTGTTTCATAAAATAATTTTAAAATAACTCTATGGTACGTTAGCTTTAATACTACATAATAAATGTATTACTAGAGAGGGAAGCCTCAGTAATACATTATACTAATATTAAATGCAAAATTCATGAGAGCTTGGCCACATTACACTTGATAAGTACTTGGGAGTATGAATTACAGCGTTCTTAAATATTATTTAGCATTTTACATGTAACATTTTTAGTCTTTTTGTATATTTAAGTAATATTACAAGTATATATATAGTTCTATACCAAACGTGAACTTCAAAAATAACTGAGTTTCGAGTGATATTTTTAAGAAAGTTAGTTCAAAGTCAAAATTTATTATAAAATATAAGAATAGAATAGAATAGAAAATATTCTTATTCATGAAAACTTTTAACAAAGTACTTATATAGAATAGTCATTTTTTTTTAATTTACCACTCTAGTCGATTCTATTGAGAAGATACCGGCAAGAAACTCAACAGTTACTCTTTTCAACAGCCACTTCGATTACATTATTATTATAATATAGAACACTTATTCGATCTATATAGACAAAGTCGAATGTATACCAATAAAAAACACTGACGAAATATTTTTTATCTCACAAAGTTTAACATCTTTATTTAAAAAGACTAAAGTATACCTTTGAAGGCTATTACTTTGTAGGCCTAATTGGCCTTTGGTTCATTTCTGATATTCATTCATTCATTCATATTTTCTTTGTCTTCCAAATGAGATAAAATTTATTTAAATGAAACATTTGGGTCATAGAATTCTAAGCCATTGATATTAAGACACTGGACGTGCTTTTAGTAACATAAAATCTAAAAGAATATAAAGTTAATGAATATTTTCTTGTCTTTGTCTTAACGCTATTACTTTCCATATCAAATAAAATACCTGTTAAAGGATCTTAAACGCGGCTTATTAGACACACCCGTGACCACGCTCGATGTAAAGTGAGTGAAAAACGACATTTCGTACACTTTACAGCGAGAGTTGTCACGGGTGACTGAAAAGTGATAGATACGTCAGAAACTGCTGATACAATTTAAAAAAAAAAATATTTTTTGTTAGATAGACCATTAGTCAAGTAAGGCTACAAACTGTATACCATTATACTACGGAAGCGTTTACGCGTGGAACAGGTTAAAAACGGTTTGCATTGCACATTTTAAACACAAATATATGGAGATTTTGGTGCAGAAGGCGATCTTATAGCTAGTGAAGTATCTCTTCCAGATAACCGTTAAGTAGAGGAAAGCTGCGTAAAAAGAGAGTAGGTGATGCAAATACAGAATTAAAACAGTTTCTATAACCGACTAGTTTTTCAGCATCACCAATTCTTTTCTAGAGCGACATAATCAGTTACTGATTAAGCTCTGTAATAAAGATTAAAAAAAAAGTCTTTTCTAGTTCCTATATCTCGAGTAACACAATTAATAAGTGATCGGGTGACCCTTACCGCAAACTTCGCTTCTGTCATAAAGAGCCCTCGTCATATATTGAATTGAGTGCGACTATGTTCTAGAGTTTGAGTATATCGAGATTTTAATATCAAAGGAAATTGTTTAGAAATATTCCTGAAAAATATAAATCATAAAATTATCAAAGGAAATTGTATAGTGACTGAAAAGTGATAGATACGTCAGAAACTACTGATACAATTAAAAAAAAACCTTTTTTGTTGGAGAGAACGTTAGTCAGGGAAAGCTACAGCCTTCCTTCGCTTCAGTAACATAATGTTATATATTCTACAGAATAATTATATAGAAGCGATAACGTGCGGAACAGGTTAAAAACGGTTTCTATAACCGACTAGTTTTTCTGCATCCCAAGTCTTTTCTAGTTCCTATATCTCGCTAGTAACACAATTAATAAGTGATCGGGTGACCTTTACCGCAAACTTCGCTTCTGTCATAAAGAGCCCTCGTCATAAATTAAGTTATCCAACATCTCGCTGTGCGACTATGTTGTAGAGTTTGAGTATATCGAGATTTTAATATCAAAGGAAATTGTTTAGAAATATTCCCAAGTTTTAATTGACCACTTTTGTTATACTCCCTCTTTTATCATGCATTTTATATAAAGGTTAAGAAATGTATGACGGTCTTGATGAAAGTATGTGAATAAATATTTGGTTTAATTCGTTACTTATTATTCATTGAATTGTAGATAAAATAAGCTAAACTTACGTGTTCATGTCAATTCCAAACAATGTGTAAGGAATTTTTACCTAAGTTACCTATAATGCGTAATCGTCCTTGAAGACGGACAGCTCACTGTCACTGACCTGTATTTATAATCTTCTAAAAATGGCTATTATAATTTCGGTATTCTCCAACAGAAGCCAAGGCGCATATACCGGGCCCTGCGTACGCGTACATGAAGACTAACACCTCACTATCACTGACCTGTATTTGTAATCTTCTAAAAATGGCTATTATAATTTCGGTATTCTCCAACAGAAGCCAAGGCGCATATACCGGGGCCTGCGGACCTGTACGTGAAGACTGGCAGCTCACTGTCACTGACCTGTATATTGAGTCAGGGTCCACATGATCTTGGAACCATATTTTGGTATAAGGGTACGTGTATTTATATGTTACATAACTTTATAAGCTTTATATTGATTCAACGATGAGAGAGCCATCTTAGAATTAGTTGTATTGAAGACGGTACTTACTGTGTTTTTAACTCGGTGTAGACCAACAGTTTCGGACCGCACGAGTGCGAGGAGAGACGTGACCGCTAAAACGTCTCACTCCCCATGATGCAAGACCTTTGAATCGGTCTAGACCGAGTTAAAAACATGCTGAGCATATAACTTTTGCTTAGTAAATTATAACACACAAATAATCAAATCTTTGATTTTTATGCCTAGTGCAAATATGCATAGAGGGCTTATTTTTATTAAACTATGTAATCAAAAAAAATATCAACTAAACAAATGATAATTGTACCACGATCTAATAAGGAAACATCAAATAAAAATGTGTACCGAGCAAGAATTATTAACTATTTATAGAACCTTATAACTGTATTCCTATAAAGAAGTTAAAAATTGTTGCCCTATCAAACGCAACTATACACAGTATTAATTAATCTCTGATAGATACATTAACTAGAAACTATTCTAATACACATTTCTAATACAATCCGAACTTCCAAATAGTATGCAAGATTATAGTCCGTTGTCAATTAATATTCTATCCTTAAACCAATACCTCCAGAGATTCTCAATATTAATCAAATCAGATCGTGGTTAAATGGCCTTAGCTTCCTAACAGATCTTTAAAAACATTGGATCGCGTCAGGGGCATGTTTATCAAATAATAGTCAGGTACAGAATCGATCAATCTCGCGTGTTGTCTTTTCATGCACACGAGCACAGACGTGTGTTCTAAACGGATGATATTTCCGCTCAAACAGTCTCAATTAACCCGAGATATTGTCTCAGGCTATTGTCTCCTGCATTAATCGATTTAATGGTTCTATTTCATTTTTTTTTTATTTTAACTGAACTTACAATTTCACGGCGTCCCACTTGACTTCCCTTGGCGCACAGTTTGGGAAACTCTGTCTTAACCAATACCTCCAATTTATTGGATTCAGGGAACAATAGAATATTTTACGTAGGATCCCATTTCTTAGCGCCATTCAGGATAATTCAATGTACCGTGCAATTGAAAGTCAATGGCATTCTGTAGATAATAACTTTATCTTTGAATATTGAGATATAAACGTTGAGGTTATACGTTTGTATGATTTAAAGACAGTTTTTATTTGCATTGATAGGTCAATTATAAGTTTAATACTTTACCTATATTGTAAATTGGAAAGTTTGGATGTTTATGTTTTAATTATGCCAATGTAATATTTAAATATACAACAAGAAATTAACAAATTGCCAATAATTATAGCAATTAATAAAATAACAAACGAACAATGAATAAGCGACGAATTGATACAATTTAATTACAATATATAGCGTTTCGTTATTGATTCTAATTCCCACAGTAAATCAAAATAATTTAGCACGAGAGCGCCAAAATAACTATATGAAGTGATGTCATAACAATAATCTGAAAATAAGATCAGAATTGTGCAAATAAATTTCGTAGAAATGTCTTCAGAAAGAAATTTAGGAATAAAATTTAGATAAAATCTTATGCTATGTCTACCTCTGTAGAAAGTGATATAATACTACACAAATGTGGTATTTGTCGATAGTTTTAGTTCGTTACAATTATAATAGTTGATATATTTGTCGTGTTAATAGTTCTAAATTTTATTTAACTTATAGTACTCATATTTGCGTTATAGCTAGGAAGTTGTTCTGTGAACATATTACTTGATTAATTTCAAAATTTCTCAGTTGCAATTGTTTAATTTATTTCTCAATAAGCGCTTGGATATTAAACCTCTATACTCAAAATCCGTTTTCGTTCACAGGATCAAATTTAATAGAATATAAGGAGTTAGAGGCGAACGAGATAGTAGAACAGCCGCGGCTCCGGCTGAAAACAGAGTGGACGGAGCTGCTCACATCACGGCTGACGATCAGCAAACTACTGCCGACGGACAGTGGGAATTACAGCTGCGTGCCGACCATGGCTGAGGCTGCGTCTGTAAATGTTCATGTTATTAATGGTGAGTAATACTTTAGAAAAAGGTGTGAGGAGGATGGTATTTATTCATCCAACAATAAAGGAGGATTCTACCATCAGGCCAGTGCTGTGGACTGATTAAGATGATTGTCGTTGGAAAGATATAAAGTAAATAGTGAACAATTTTCAACTGCGTGATTTAAGAATCGTGACGCTTCAGGCTGATATTAGTTCAAGGCAAACAGACAACAAGTTGACCATGCATGAGATTGCGTCTGTTAATGTTCATGTTTTAAATGGTACGTAATATGAGGTCTATAGAATCTAATCTAATCGAAATTTAATTCTTTGATCTTTTAAATTTTATCATGAAAACGTAGCGCGATAGGTACTTAATAGAATAGGTATCATAGAAGTCGTTAATGTAGATATGAAACAGTGTTAGTCCGAGTGTACTACCTAGCGGTACTCCGTATGGTCAAACTACGTTTACTTACTTTCGTAGCACTCATCGTTCAAGGTAGTCGCAAATTAGTCGATATTATTATGTATAGCCTTTTCTCATTGAGCTTCTACTTACTAAACAGAAGAAACCATAATTGAAACTGTATCCATTAATGTTGACATTATAAACATTTACACATAAACATGTGAAGCTCATATAACTCCATTGTACAGTTACAATCCTGCAATGTGTCCTCAAAAATCCATACAAAAAGCCCCTTAAATAAATTAAAATTTTAAAATGTTTCATTACGCATAATTGTTAAATCCTTGATTCGATGTCTGTATTCGTTATTACATTTGTAATATAATTATTTTACGCCGACATAAATCATGAACGGTCATAATTGGCGGGAGGATTGCGAACTCGATGTATTGTTGATTTATGCGTTCAATATTTATTTATAAAACTAGTAATTTAAATTATATTGTTTTATTGGGTCGTTTATTTTATCATAACTCCCGCTTGAGAATTTGCTTGCATTAACTGTTTAATTCGCTTAATATTTATATAGCGTATTTACTTAGTTTTTGATCATTGCGTCCATCAATATCCATGAAATTTTCATGTTTTTACATTAAAATAACATACAAATACAAACGTTAACTTTCAAATACATTTTCAACATATAAAGACCGATAAATTTGGAATGAACTTTAACGGTTTCATTTCATTTGTAATGTTTTGTAAGCACATTTTGTTTAACAAACACTACAATATAATACTGTATCAACGCTGAGGTAGGAAGAGCGCAAGTCAAAACGCATTGCCGCGTAATAATGTATGAAAATGACGTAGTATTTTAAACTTCGATGCGTATTAACCTGGATAAGCAAAGCGTTTCACGTCAGTCAATATTAAAGTGATAGAATAGTTCGCATACATTTTGTTACCCTATTTAGCACTACTCTTTTTATTGCCGTGTAATGATGTATGATAATGACGAAAGACTTTGACAAACAATGTATATTAACCCGTTGTAGCAACGATCAACCCTTCGTAACGGCCGTTTTCAATAGCCTATCTGTCCCTTGTTTTGCTTACTAAAGTCTGACAAATCTATCTATTTGCATTTACTTTGATTTCAATATGCTGTCAACGGATAGCTTTTGCTATGACTTTTGTCAATTTTACGATAATCTGAGATAACAATCTATTGAGTGATAGTATAAAGTGCAAATAAAAAGTGCTTCTGTGTAATAATTTGTGAAAATGCGAAGTATTTTGAATTTCGATGCGTAACCCTGCTTATCAATGCTCGGTCACTAATCAGTTCATACAAAAGCGATAGAACATACATATTTCGTTACTTACTACCGCTGAGAACATTATACTTTAACGGCCGTTTTCAATATTTTATCTCTCCCTTGTTTTGCTCATAAAGTCAGACAAATCTATCAATTTACTTACTTTGATTTCAATATCCTAATGACGGATACATTTACTATGACTTTTTAACCGACTTACCGACTTACAAAAAATTATCAATTCGATCGTATTTTTTTTTTTTTATGTATGTTACCGCATATCTCCGGCGTTTATGGACCGATTTGGAAATTTTTTGCATTCGAAAGAGTACAGTTCATGTGTGGTCCCATATAAATTTGGTTCAAGTCAGATCATCCATGAGGAAGATATTCCAGGGAACTCAATAAATCAACGGAATAAGCTCCGCGGTTAAGGTTTAATTATGTATATATCAACTAAATTGTGACTAGATGATGTGATTACCCTTCACAGGACACTAAAAAGGATAAAATAAAAAATTTTGCCAAAAAATAGAACCGACTTCTTCGCTCTAAAAAGTAGAAAATAACTTTTATTTCATTTTTTTTGAAATGTATACAAAGTCGGTGCAAAATCTTGTTAAATTGAAAATAGATAAGGCAAAATTTTTTATTTCAAATAAAATGTCAGTCCCATCGTACTATAAACTTATTTACAGGGTCTGTTAATCTAATACACTCCATTACAAATCTTACAAAATATCTACACTTCTCATCTACCGGTAACTCCAATAAACTAAATCAGAGATTCCCAAACTGCGCATCGTCGTCTGTTATCTATCTCCTTAATCCTATTTGAAACTAGAACTCAATCTCTGCTGACACTAGGGCGTCTAAGCATAATATAACTAAACTCGTAAGTGCGTCGCGGTTTGAAAAAGATTGGGAACCCCTAAACTAAACACTAAACTACTTCCTGTAAATTTGCTCCAATCAGTGTCAAAAACACTCATCTTTGTGTATTGTTAATATCAAATTATTCAAAACTGATACAATAATTAAAAAACAAAATTTTAAACTTTGAAATAAAGGTGTTAACCGGATTCATGCAAAAACTTTGACTATAAACTTTCATTTATTGTGCATAGGAATAAAAATTTTTGCCAAAAAATAGAACCGACTTCCTCGCTCTAAAAAGTAGAAAATAACTTTTATTTCATTTTTGTTGAAATCTATACAAAGTCGGTGCAAAATCTTGTTAAATTGAAAATAGATAAGGCACCGACTTACGTAACTAATATTGCGTATGCCTCATCATGATGATTACTTTCTTGTTCCCATGAGTATGTATAGGTTTATTCAGTGAGACTTAGAGGAGTAAATATTTATCGCGACTAAAATTAAATTACATTTCTGCCCTAACTTTACCGTAAGAAAGAAGACATTTATTTTGTCACCACAATGTAACTATAAAATGGAACAGGAAAAGTGACCTTAAAATCATTAATTGACCGAGTGAAGTGAGGTCTGAGAGTCGCGATGGCTGGGCCATTATATGTTTGTTAATAATAATAATAAAATTAGTACACACATAGAGCATCATAGTATAATAGCAGAAGAGCAGAAAGGTTGTAGAAGGGGTCACATGGGATGTAAGGAACAGCTGATTATAGATTCAACAATCCATAAGCATGCAACTGCAAAAAATAGAAACTTGCATTGTACTTATATTGATTATAAAAAAGCCTTTGACAGTATTCCACACACCTGGTTGATTCAAATACTAAAAATATATAAAATAAACACAAAACTGGTA
>LQNK01003118.1:25635-36620 GCA_001586405.1 Phoebis sennae | reverse complement strand
GCGTAATCGACGAATGGAGGCAACTGTACCGAACATTTTTTTACGAAGCATATCCACTTGTACGCTCCAAGATAATGTGCGATCAAAATGAAGGCCCAGGTTTTTAACACTAGTGCTATAATCTATGCAGGTACCGTCCACAGAAATTTTTGGGATTAAGTCCCAGTCTACCTGCGATAACAATCTCGAGCTTCCTATAACTATCGCCTGAGTTTTGGTCGGATTGACATTTAGACCATAGCTTTGTGACCAGGTAACAATTGCGTCCAAATTGGTATTTAGATTCCAAATAGTGTTAGGTAGATCTGCAACGGAAGTATGAGAGTAAATTTGTAAATCATCTGCATACATATGGTAGGGAGAAGTGAGGTTATGTGAAATGGAGTCGATAAAAATTGAAAATAGGATCGGAGACAACACGCTACCCTGAGGGACACCAATGGATACGTTACACCAAGAGGACAACGTATCATCCACTTTTATTCGTTGTCGTCCCTGCAGGAAACTACGAAACCAGTCAACCACCTCTGGAGATATATTAAGGGAACAAAGCAGACTCAACATAATGTCATGATCGACGGTATTAAAAGCGTTGCTGAAATCCAGCAATGTGAGTACAGTGAGTTGCTTTCTGTCCATTGCTAGTCGAATATCGTCTGTGATTTTAATAAGAGCAGTGGTCGTGCTATGACCCGGACGGAAACCGGATTGAAAGGAATTCAACAAATTATGTCTATTCATAAATAAACATAACTGTTGCTGTACGAGACGTTCAAGGACCTTGGATAAAAACGGAAGAATTGAAATAGGACGGTACTCAGAAAAGGTAGAGGGATTCGATTCTTTCGGAAGTGGAATAATATATGCGTCTTTCCAAGCACTAGGGAAAACACCGGAGGATATAGATTCATTCAGGATATGTGTGAGGATCGGGGCAACAATGTCAAGGATGGGGATGATCATATCACGACCTGTGCTATCACACCCGACGGCCTTCGAAGAAATGGACAGAACATTCTTCTTAATATCACAGACGGTGAATTGACGAAAAACAAACGGAGGATAGTTTGGAGTTGGTTTGGATGAAAGACAATTTATGGTATGCATTTTATTACTCACACTAATGGCAGTAGAAGTTTGGGAAAAAAAGTTGTTTAATAAATCAAAGTTAGTATTTAAAGAAATAGGATTTTGAGACGATTTGCCAACTCCATATGATTTTAAGAATTTCCACACTTTAGAAGGATCGCCGTTTTCGATCGATTTATGAAAGTAGCGTTGTTGTGCATCCCTACACATAGTATTGCAGCGATTACGGATAATTTTAAAGTTCTCTCTATTAGCACTAGAGTTGTCCTGTTTAAGTTTGGCTTTTGCTCTGTTCTTTTTGTTTAATGCAGATTTTATTTTATCTGTAAGCCAAGGTGCGGGCAAATGTTTTAATTTTACTGGCTTCAGTGGAGCATGCCTATCAAAAAGCTGCATTAAGACGGAATTAAAGCTATCGATTTTATCGTCAACAGAATCTAAACTGGTAATGCCCGACCAGTCAATATTATTGGCATCCGAACAAAGCAAATCCCTGTCCATACCACCAAAATTCCTCTGTAATATGACTTTGGGTTTTTGTTTAGGGGGACGGACTTTATAGGATAGGAATAACAAGTCGTGATAGGAGAAGGCTTCAGCAGGGAGTTGACCAAATTTCGATACGTGATCAGGAGAGGAAATCAAGATTAAGTCTAGAAGTGAAGGAGAACAATTAGGAAAGGAATGGGTAGGATTCAAGGGTAAGATCTGGATATTATAGGAGTTTACAGTTGACAGAAGTTTTTGTGATCGATGATCGTTTTTGCGGAGGCAGGTATTAAAATCACCCATAATAATTATGTGTTGGTAGGATGGAGAGAAGTATTCAAGGATGTGATCATGTGTAACATCGGGACTATAAAAAACACCAAGGAGAATTTTTGTGTGGGAAAGAGTGACTTCAAGGAGAAGATGCTCAGCTTCATTTGAGGGAGGGGGTTGAGGTGAGGAGCTTAGGATTATGAAAGGAATATGTGAACGGAGATAAATAGCCACACCTCCGCCGCCTCGACCAAGACGATCATTACGAATAAGATGGAAACCAGGGAGTTCGTATTGGGTTGAAGGTAGACAGGGTTTGAGCCAGGATTCGGAGATAAGGATTGCATGGATATCAGGAGAATCGAACGACGCTAACAAGTCGGGATAGTGAGCCGGGACACTCTGTGCATTGATATGGATGACATTGAAACTATTTCGAGTTTCGGAAAAGGTATCAGATAGGCTTGTCTGTAGGCAAGTGGGAGCCGTACTGTGGAAACTATTATCATCCGAATCAGATTGGGGGAAAGAAAGGAAGCTATCATTACTACTCACACCACTAATAACCGACATTGTATGTAATTATAAATAAATAAATATAATAATAATATAATACTAATACTATAATATTTAATGAATATGCTATATAAAAACAAATATTTGTGTATAAACTACAATATTTGTTATATAATATAATAATACGAACAAATAATTCTAAATATATTAGTATAGTTAATTAATTATAAATTAAAATAGAAGAATAAAAATAATAATGTTAATCAATAAATTTGCACCATAAAAAGTACCACCAGCTATATTGTTGAATTACAATAATTATACACTATCCAATAATGAGAACTATGACTAAATATACAAACAATACAATTTATTTAACTGCGTAAAAGTGTTTTTTTCATTTTTCTTTTTTTTATGCAGAGGAGAAGAGAAAAAAAAATTAAATCTATGCAGTAGAATAATTTAAAATAATAATAATAATAATAAAAAAAAGTTTATATTTATATTATGTGAAGAACAATGAATAACACTTATGTTCAAAAAGGAACGCATCATAATCTGTCAGTGTCAATGACAGTTGACATGTTTATCATTATGACATTGTCAGTTTGAAACAATTTTCATTTTATAAAGTTAAGAATAATTGTGAAAGGTAGACAATAAAAGAAAATTTTGTTAAGATTATTCTGACTTCAGTGAGAAATAAATATCAGCTTCAAACTAAAAAGAAAGTTATACTAGTTGTATATAAGTAAAAATACTGAATAAAAATCAAAGATACATACGAAAGAAGGAATATGATAAACACAGTGGCAACAACCTATTTGAGTTTGTGGATTCTCTTGGGTCGGGGAGCTATCTTTTCATCTCTAGGAGCTACTGAGGGGCTGACCGTCGACGCGACATTAGCTGAAGAGGCAGCGGGACTAGATGAAATGGCTTCGAGCTCTGCGAGGCAACAGATGCGATGTCTTGAGCCGTCAGGAGTTGTTACATAGACGAGTCCATCCCGAGTCCAACATTGTGAGACGCCGAACCGTTCCCTGGCCATCATAAAAGCGTCGTGTCGACGCTTCGTCAAGAACTCAGAGAGAGTGACTCCTGAGCCCTTCAGACGGCTCTTTGCAAACCATATGTTATCCCGTACCTTAATGTCTCGGAATTTAACAAGGAGAGGTCGGGG
The DNA here is from genome assembly GCA_001586405.1 of Phoebis sennae. NCBI lineage: Eukaryota > Metazoa > Arthropoda > Insecta > Lepidoptera > Pieridae > Phoebis > Phoebis sennae. The sequence continues at coordinate 33,070 of LQNK01003118.1, read as the reverse complement.
TTTATCTTTATTAACCCTCCCCAATCTGTGACACCGACTTATAGCATCTTTTTGGAAATCAGCAATGTTCAATTTACTGTTCACCATGTTGGAGACTACCAAAGCTGCATCTTCATTGTTGTGCTCTGCTACACCATGTACCAACAACATTTTTCTGCGCATCCTAGTTTCTTGTTGGTCAAGAAGTCTGGAGATGAATTCAACCTCCGCTTGAAGTGAGCCCAGTGAAGAAAGCACAAAAGTACGGAAGGACTCAAATTCAGCGGCAAGTCTTGAAGTGGGACTGGCACTAGCAGGAGGAACAGCGCTGTTTTGCTTCAATTCTTGGTGAAACTGAGCCATCTGCTTATTAAAGTTAGCAGTCATATCTTCAATAGTTTGTTTCAAAGTATCCATATTTGTATAGTGCAGATAGTGAATTAAAAAGTGAGAATTTATAGTTTTTTATTTGTTTGCTAAGGACAAATGCTGGTAAGCACTCTTATATTCAAAACATTAAAATATTTTTTAAAAAAAATTCAAATAAAAATAAATTTTTCAATTAAATATTCAGAGATGCCAAAAAACACGTGTCACTTATTTCGCACCTACCCACGGAAAAAAAAGTTAATCTGTATGTCCAAGGTCCAACGATAACTTTAGTTTATTCGATCTTAATAATTTTCATAAATTAATAGTTTAGACAAAAGGAAAAGTTGAAAGTGAGCAAACTCGGTGGGCGAGTTACGAAGAGGTAGGTCAAATATGTGAATGTTTGTGCATGGCTATCTGGAATGTGGTGTAAAATAAAAGGTCTTGATTTATACATTACAACGAGAGGCCTAGTTCGGAGCGAGCGACTGGTAATTTATGTTTTAAGCAGTGTTAAAACCCGTATAAAAACTAATAAAAAATAAAATCCTGTGTCCTTTCTCTGGTTACAAACAAGCTCTGTACACAATTTCATCAAATTCAGTTCAGTTGTTGAGGCCTGAAGAAGGTACAGACAGACAGAGTTACTTTGGCATTCACAATATTAGTAAGGATGCAAAAGTATTTAAAAGAAGACCCTTTATCCTCATCCATACTAATAATAATAAGCGCAAATACTTCGCAGTAAATACAAATTTTATTTGGCTGCCGAATTCTAATTAGCTAACGCGTCACGTTCTCATACATATTCAGACGGTTGACCTAGCACAAATTACAATTTTAAATTTACAAAAAGTTATTTTTTGCGAGCGAAATTAGTATAAAATCCTAAATATACACGAGCCACATATTAATATTGATATTTAAAAAGAAAGAAGAACCATTATAATACATAAGAATAAATAAAAAATTAAACATCAAAAAAGGATAAATCTTAAACTATGGGGAAAATCAAAAAGTACTGAAAGTCTCGAAGCCAATTTTGATGAAAATACATACTGCATCATTGAATTTATTTACTGGGCCAGGAATTAATACCAAAATTTTGCAAAAAACAAACTGTATTATTAGATATAGAGATAGTACTCCTAATTGGAATACATTTTTGCATAAGAACATGTAAGTTTTCCACGAATAAGCGCGGACCGAACACGCTAGAACCAATTTTTATTGTCTCCAGTTTGTGAAGATTTTCTGAATCAGATCCTCAAATAGTGGAAATGAGTCATCGATATACTCATCAACTAAAAAAGGAAAAAAGAAAAAAATGCACTACAACTTATAAACAAAAAGAAACTGTTGTGTGCAAACATACTTAAAAACGTCGAATTGTAGAGTGGATTAAGAAATTTCAAGCAAATTTTTAGTAAAACGTATGACCTATTTGTTAAATTAACGGGCGTGAATATAAATCTATCAGCTGAAATTTCCAATCATCCCGTCTAACATTCAATTGCCGTTAACTGCCGCCGATTTGATAAAATATGTGTATCAAAATTATGCATAGTGTACACGATAAAATACACCTATATTTTGTAGATTTACACCTATATTCTATAGAAAACTTTCTTACTAATCCCGCTGATATAATAAATTTGAAGGTTTGAATTCTTGTACGTCAATCACGCCACAACTTCTCAACGGAATTTGATGAAATTTCATCTCAATTTTCAATATACAGATAGGCTATTACCTGGTTTAGGTGATAGTGACCCTGTATGTTACGCCACCAAGCTGTAGGCATGCTACTCATATTAAAAATGAGAAAGTTTTTGAGAATTTATGTTAATATTACATATACATTATATATTATAAACATTAGCTTAATTTCAAGATAATATATACTGCTACACACATGCTAAACATCGAAACTAAGAGGTTCCATAAATACATAATGAATATCTTTAAAAATTCCACAGTTCTCACAATTCGGTGATGCTATCAACCGAATCTAGGAGATCTATTTAAAAACTATATCTGATTAATTTAAATTCATGAGGAAAGCTATCTAGCATTCGCTACTACGCATATTATATTATTTCTAAGTCCTGTAACTTTTATCATGATTACTTTAAAATTAAAGCCTTTAAATTATCCTCTCTTTTCTGAGCTAAATTTTCAATTCGAACACATTGGAACGCTCCCTAAATTTAGCAATTCCGTCACGAACATATGTTAAACTCCTGATACTGCCTCATTATACAAATCTATGCAATGTATTCTAAAAATTAAAATTATCCTCCCATTTCGTGAATCCTTACAATAAATAACACTCATTTAGAAAGGTTTATAAGATTAACTGTAATTATACGAGTTTATTCCAGCCGAGACAATGCAGAAGATTAGGTAGGTCATTTGAAAAGGTGATATTAGCATTACAAAATGGTACACAATCAGGGCTATTAGAATTCCTTGCATTATATTTGTCGGTGTATTATTTTAATGATTATTCATGAACGTTTACAATGCCTTCGAGTTCCGTAATGATCATTTGTCGACTTATCTCGTTAGGAAACAAAAGGTATGCTTTTGATTGATTATAATTATGTCAAGGAATTGACTTTTGATTGTCTCTGTGCTATTGTAAGTTTAATATAAATAATTTTAATGGTACAATTAATATTAAGCCGATCAAAGGATTCATTATCCTTAACATCTATTTATCATGTTTCAATATATTGTTTAACTACATTGAAACAAGATAGCCTAGAGTTTATTACGCAAGATGGCGACAACAGTGGTTGACACACTATAATATGACAACAGCATAATCTTAATATTACAAAATTGTACTCTAAAGTATCTTTTAGCAATACAGTATTATACACCTCCATGAGGTGTTTTAACACAAACAACATTTGTTGTTATTCTACACCGTTAAATTATTGGTTTGGAAGACTGATAACCACAACATTATTTTTTGAACGAAAACATCTTATGAACGAATGAATGAATAAAAATACTTAAATGTACACACCAAATTAAAAAACACAATAAACTAAATGGACATGCACAAATGGAGACCTTATGGCTATTGATATCATAGATACATACAAATTTGACATTACTTATATTAGTATAATCTTGTGTCTGTATGAACGCGCTAATCTTAGAAAGTACTTGTCCGAGTCGAAACATTTTTTTAGTGTTAGATAGCCCATTTATCGAGGAACGCTATAGCCTATATATATTATCCCGATATTCCCACGGGAGCGAAGCCCTGGGGTGCAGCTAGTGTATAATAAACTGCGTTTAAAATCCTTTCAAAGGTATTATATTCATTACTTATATTATTTTAAACACATAATAATATATATTTTTGTTTACAGGAGAGCATCCAGCCGCGATGCAGCATGGCAATGCAAACACAGCATCACCCTGCGCTCTGTCGGTTAACCTCCTCATTTCCCTATACTGCACCTTAGCCACTCTATACACCAGTACAGTCGACGGATTCAGATGAAAATTACAAAAACAATCTTCGTACGAAGAACTCAAACTTTCTTTGATAGTTAAGTAATGTAAAAATGTAACTAAATGTAGGTCTTATTGCGTTGTAAATTTTCAGAATTTTGTATTGGTTTGTATGTAACAGAAAGACTTCTAGAATTTTTGATTAAAGTGAGATTATTATCATGTAAGAGATAAAGGTAAAATTGGAATGTATAATTGATAAATTGATTACTCAATTGGCACAGTATTTATTAAAGCAAGGAGTGTAGATTCGACCCCACGTGACACGTGAAAAAATAATGTGGACATAGTGATTTTAAGCACTCTGGATAGTAATATCATATAAGGTGTGTGGCGTAATATGGTACTTGTTGATAGAGGACGTTGTAACGGCTTGAAACATATTTTTCTGAACAATTACATCCTCCTCTATATGCAGGTACATAATATTATTTGGTATGGACCAAAAAATTTTTTTCCAGGATTATATACATAATAGGTTTGCTTTTATTTAAAGACAAACACATTTTTATACTTTCAATTCCACTATATTGACACTTTTAAAAGTAATATGCAATTCCATCAAGAAGTATCAATACAAAATGTAAAGTATTTATATATTTACTTAAGGTTTGGCCACAAACCTAAAGTTCATAGGTAGTTAACAAAGCACAGATTCCTGAAAAACCGAATATTTTATCTCAGAAACTTAATACATATTATTAATACAAGTTTTTATACATGTTATATTTTTTCTGTAACGTCTTTAGTTTCGGTTTCATGATGTATAATGAACTAAAGATAATATAAACGTGTATGAGGTGGTTATGAAGTTTTGTTATTGGTAAGAACTTTGTTAAATGTCCCGAAATATTTGTTTATTATTATTTATTTATTTGTTCTCGTGACGTCTTGTTTTGTCTCAAATCTTTAAATAAGCTTATAAGAAACAAGGTGAATACAAAAATAATTTGCCTATTTTATATCAACATCAATCATCTGTTTTATGTTGACTGTTTCAATAATTCAGGAATTATATAGATTTATTTAGAATAACAGAAATATACTTTTAATACCCTTCAGTCCAAATTGTATGTAGGCGGTTGATATATCAGGAAAAATGTATTTGTATTAAAGAAAAATGTTACAGTAAACAGCTTATCTTGAATTTGAATACCGTTTGTGAATACGCATTACTGTCTGTCAATATACATTATATCAAATAGACACAAAAAATGTTTTGACGTTATTTCTATAACGGCGTATTTACATTGGTCGATTAATGTCTGCGGGGCTCAACGCATACGGGCTAATCTTCTGAGAACTAGGACCATTTTTTGGGGAAGTGTTTGAGGCAAGATGAAAAGTTGTATAATGCCTCTCCTATTATACCCCGAAATGGAACTGCAGTCCTGGCTGGTAAGTTGCGTATATTCTTTATAAAAAAATATTTTTAAAACTTTCGGGGATTATTTAGATTTAGCCCCGCTACTCACCAGCTAGGTCTACAGTTCCATGTCGGGGATAATTGGAGAGGCATGAGACAAGTTTTCAGCTTGCCTATACACCACATATCCCCAAAAATGGTGCTAGCTCTTGGAATATAAGGATCAATGAACCTAGTCAGTCGATAATTCGGTTGATACAAAGTTAAAGTATTTTTTAAAAGAGATCTGCTTATGGGCATTTATTTACGCTACATTTCAAATATTATTTCCAGACGTAATGATTTTCTGATTCTCAAATGCTAAATCTCTTATAAAGAAACCATGATAAGTCTACCACCAATAAAAATGGCTCCCCGCATGCTGAATGTATAGCGTGTATCACGAATCGAATGCAAGCTCTAACGACCAGTGAAAACGATTATCCTAATGCGAGCTCTTGGCACGCGTAACAGAAATCCCCCGCAAGCCTAATGCGGCCCAATCGACTTAAGTAAATACGCCTTAACGATACGGACACGCCCTTATTGACAAAATATCCGCAAAGAATACTGCGTTGACCGAAAATGTGCCAAATGGGCTATTTAAAGGGCTCTTTGCGATAGCCATAGCATAAATTTAAATACTTTAAAACAAAAGTTTTTATATGCTTCGATATTATAACGTTTTGCCAAATAATAGTACCAACTGTCTCACACTAAAAAGTAGAAATAAACTTCTATTTTAGTTTCTTTCATATACATCATAAACTTAACCGTAGGGCTTATTCTTTTGATTTTCTAGGAGTTCCCTTGAATATCTTGCACATGGATGATCAGCCTTTTCCTAAAATGACACTGTGCTCTTTCGAATGTAAAACTATTTTCCAAATCGGTCCGTAAATGGCGGTTTAATTCGAGGTTTATAAAAAGCATTATATCACCATATATAGCTAATAGCGTATCTGAAATAATATACGAAATTTCATCGAAGTCGGTCCAGTAGTTGCGGCATGATTGGCACCCAAACATCAAAACAACCAAATTTTTGCACATTTATAACATTGGTAGGAAGTAGAAAAAAATAATTAATTACTAGCTTCCTCTACTGATAAAAATTGCCTCTTTTATTTCCTCATCGTAAAATGAATTTTCAATCAAAATATAACGCAAAGGCGATCAGAAGATTATTTAATCAGGTTCATTTAAATTTAACTTCCTACGAAGTAAAATTAATTATCGATTTTGGATTCCCAAGTTTTATTGCATAACAAACTAACTTGGATAAGTTATCGCTAAGCCATATTAAGATTTCCCACGTTGAAGTTATAATTAACCTGCTTCGAGAAAAATCCATATTTGCTCTTCAGAGACTTCATACAATATTGTAGGAAGTAAATCTGTTCCTCTATAATTGTGTTCCAATCGTTATAATCTCTTTTTGTCTCCACTATTATTGGTTAAGTTAATATGTATAATTGTTTTTTTTTGTTTTGGTTGGTGGAACAATAACATTTTATTTTATTTTTTTTTATTTTAAAAGATGTCTCGAAAAAAAAAACTATCGTTTAAAGTTTCATCATTATCATTCTAGGCGTTTACACGGTTTTCTTTGCTGTCTTATAAAATTAACTATATCCAAATTTTATGATTTTATCGAAAAAAATGCGGTTTCCATTTGTATTTTTAACGTGGATTAACGTACTGCTAGAAAAATAGAATATTGTTGAATTACCCTTGTAATATAAATATGTTTTAATATTTATCCCGAAGGCCAATGCTATTTGTATGAGTTTTTTTCTTTGAATCAAATATTATCTATTTAATGAATATATGTGAAAAATAAAACAATGACTTTAAACATTAAACTACAACTATTGTTGAGGTAATATGCAATTTAAAATTGCGGTTTATTTAGATTTAGCCCTGCTACTCATCAGCCAGGATTGCAGTTCCATGTCTGGGTATAATAGGAGAGGCATCAGACAAGTTTTCAGCTTACCTCAAAGAACTCCCCAAAAATGTAACAGTCTTTGTCTTGTATTACATAAATTTTCGTGGGCCTGTCATACCTCACCTCAGTATCTACATAATTTATGAATAATAGTAACACAGATTAGAGAATAAAAGACAGATGGAGTAATCCAA
>LQNK01003118.1:10915-25038 GCA_001586405.1 Phoebis sennae | reverse complement strand
GTCTCCACTATTATTGGTTAAGTTAATGTTTTTTTTTTGTTTTGGTTGGTGGATCACTAACATTTGATTTCATTTTCAAAAAATGTTTAGAGTTTCATCATATTCATTCTAGGCGTTTACACTGTTTTCTTAGCTGTCTTATAAAATTAACTATTATCCAAATTGTATGATTTTATCGAAGACAATGCGGTTTCCATTTGTATTTTTAACGTGGATTGTACTGCTAGAAAAATAGGATATAAATATGTTTTAATATTTATCCCGAGCGCCCATGCTATTTGTATGAGTTTTTTAGTGTTATTTTTTTTTCTTTGAATCAAATATTATCTATTATATAAATAGATGTGAAAAATAAAACAATGCAGACTTTAAACATTAAACTACAACTAATATTGAGATAACATGCAATTTAAAATTGTGGTTTATTTAGATTGAGCCCCTGTACGCACTAGCCAGGTCTGCAGTTCCATATCGGAGTATAATAGGAGAGGCATCAGACAAGTTTTCAGCTTGCCTCAAACAACTCCCCAAAAATGTAACAGTCTTTGTCTTGTATTACATAAAATTTCGTGGGCCTGTCATACCCCACCTCCTACTACATACTTTATGAATATTAGTAACACAGATTAGAGAATAAAAGGCAGATGGAGTATTCCAAAGACTCGAGTGACGCTAACTACACGTACGTACACGTGCATCTGTGTGAGTGAAATTTGAAAATTACGAAGCCCTCGTGACGTGAAGTGTCAAACTTGTCGAACATTTTTGTATTTGCTTTTGAAATTTGTATTAGCTTTTCAGCGTCACTCGAGTCTTCGGCCGCACTCCATCTACCTTTTATTCTCTAATCTGTGATTAGTAAAATGTCATTTAGTGCCATTTTATTATTATTGTGCAAACCACATTTAAAAACGATTAAAGCGGGCTCAATATAACCTTTTTACCTCAAAAGCGGTTTCGCTCAAATCAATTCAGCGTGTACAAAAAAGATCAATGGCACCCATGTGAGACCTCTTTCGGCTCATTTATTTTCAAGACCGAGTACATATAAAATTATCCTTTAGCCTCCAAATTCCACGTAATTCAATATATTGGAAGTAGGTCGTGTAAACCTGGCCGATATTTTTGCTTGACATACCACTAATAATATGCAAGTCTCAATATGAGAATAAAATAATTAGACTTGCCTCTAATGTAATAAAAAAAATCTCTTTGTCTTCTTCTTTATAATTAATGGCCTACCTTCCCACAGGACATGCATTTTGCCAGTATCAAGTATCCGTGGAGTATTCCAATTTTATAGCAGGTAGAAGATGAGTCATATGTTCCTCACTGAGGGAATACCACATATGATATGCCCCTCTATAGTAGTGTAACTTCCTGTTGTAAGCCTGAGCAACGAAATTACCAAACATTTATGGTAAAACAGAATACCCCATGCACGAAAATCTCTTTTTGTATTTCGTCATTTCAGAACTTTAAACGTCGAACGTCAAATATATACTTGGATATAGGATCTTCTCTACTGGATATCCTTCCTCCTGACATCGACGTATAAATGTTAAGTCTTCTATCCTTAATCCTTTTTCTTTTGTTAAAGTTCTATCAAATTTTCTTCACTCTAATAACCTGAAATACTAAATTTTGGTTCTTTAAATTTTGCCTTAATATATGTGCATGAGGTATTCTGTTTTACCAAAGATGTGTGGATATTTCGTTGCTCAGGCTTACAACGGGAAGTTACACTACTATAGAGGGGCATCTCATCTATGGTTTTCCCTCAGTGAGGAACATCTGATTCAACTTCTAAATGCTATAAAATTGGAATACTCCACGAATACTTGATACTGGCAAAATCCATCTCCTTTGGAACAGGGGCCCATTAATTAAAAGGAAGAAGAAGATCTAAATTCATACGTTTAAAATATTAGTTGGATGTTGTATACTAGGACCAATAGAGTAGGATTGCGTGTCCATTCGTTTTCTAAGAAATTCCTTCTAAAATTACTGTAGATAGAGTTTTTTACCTTTCTTTCTTTGTTTTTCTTCGTTTCATGAATTTCAGAGAGTAGCCTCATGGTTTAATTTATCCGTTAAGGTGGATAAATATGGAAATAAATCTTGTTTGACTTTTCAAGCAAGTTCTATTAAAATTGGTATTTAGGTTATGGTAAAAACAAACATCAAGGGAGTAAAAAGGGATCAAAGGGGAACGTGTATACTTGATTTATTTTACGTAATGACGTGTACATTAAACTTATTTAAAATCCAATTTATTAATAATCCTTGATCCCGATTTAGTTTCAAATAGGCAGTTAAAAGGCAGTTTAAAAGGCAATATAAAAGGCAGTTCCTTATTTTACGTATTTACAATGGTTTACAAAATTGAAAAAGAAAAAATTAGGGCAAAATACTTAAAAATGTAATTTAAAAATGTATTTTTGTTATTGAAGAAATGAAAATGGAACATTCATTAATGAAAATTTTTAGCGGTAATAACATTTAATTACGGCTTTTCCCGGATATCCGATTTCATATTAATCCGACTATCCCACTTCCTATTAATATTATAAATGTGTAAGTTTGGATGTTTGTGTGTCCATCACGCCGTAATTACTAAGGGATTTATGAAATTTCGTATATATGTAGATAGATTATTAGCTGAATTGGTGATATGATACTTTTTTCGGTATACAGACCTAGATAGTTTAAAATCCTACTAATATTATAAATGCGAAAGTTTTTGTGGATGTATGTGTGTTTGTTACACAAAAACTACTGAACCCATTGTGATGAAACTTAGTATTCATAAAGGTAAGCATCCAGAATAACATATAGGTTACAGATGGTATTAGAAGTTACATACGCGGATGAAACCGCGGGATGTGGCTAGTAAACAATATTTTATACACAGTGCAAAGCAGTCACCAGATAATATATTGCAGATAATTTTTCATCTCGTGTTAATTAATAATTTTAATTGATCATAATTCTAGGTTATATTGTAAATTATTTTATTGCGCATAAAATTTAACAATTTGCATTGACATATTACGATAATGTACATACAAAGAATTAATTGCTGTGAACGCGATTAAATATTTATTTATACTAATTGTTCAAAAGGAAAATAAATATTTCACGAAGTTTGGACTGAAAGTATTTGTTTAATAAAATTAATGTGGTTTTTAGTATATTGTATTGAATAACAAACCACGTCATGATAGCATCTATACTAATGATAAAAAGCCGAAGAGATTTTTTTTCGCGCTAATATCAGGAATGATCCGATTTTAAAATAATTGTGTCAGTTAGACCATTAATTAAGAAATAATTATGCTTAAATATGCAATAAGAGCAAAGCTGCGCAGAATAGTTACTTTTAATAATAATAATATAATTTTGAAAAAAAAACTGCAAGCACAGAAAATCTAGTTAATTAACGATTAATTAATCTGATCAAAACAGGACGTCACTACTGTAATATAGCAAAATTTGCAACAATAATTTTTTAATACTAAATGTGAAAAGAAAAAGTCATGTATTTATATACTTATACTTTGTATTGCTTCTCGATGGAATTGTACATCATTTTTATTTAGAGAAACACATTTTTACTTTTCCAATTCCACATGACTGTGATGTTCGAAACCAGTCGTGTATAATGTCGTAATTAAAAAATAGTGGAATTTGAAGAAAGAAAAGACATTTATTTTTAAAATACCACTAACAAACAAATACAGTTAACAAATAAATAGTACATGGTTGAACAAAAATTGGCGGAGTTCTCAAAAAAGGATAACCACCCACACATGAGGTGGAAACCCCAAGCCGATTTTCAGTGGCTCCTATTGGAGATGTGCTATCCAAAACTGACTTACATAATATATTATGTTTAAGCCAAAAATTCAACAATTGAAAATGTGTCTTTTCTTAATAAAACTATATGTATTTCCTAATTTGGTACACCGAAGAAATATTGTAAGTTTCCTATGAATGAATGTTCAATAAATATATATTGCAAATAATATGTACCTGTATACTTGGGTGACCTTACAATATATAGGTAAGTCCAACTTCATACAAAGTGCGCTTGAGCTAAGCACACATACTGATACATCGACCTATATTGGAATAGACTGAGCGAGTGTCATCTGTGTGGCTTGGGTCCCATGGTCCACCAGGCTGTTGCCTGCCACGTCAGGCATAGCCCCACTTGAGGCCTGTCACTGCCTGTATTATGAATTCCCACCACTTATTATACCGGGTGTTTATCTATGCAGTCTTGAAAAAATATACTTATTACTACTACATTACTTACTCCCAGTAAGCGGAGTGGAAGCTGTTGGTACAGATACAAATTAAAACCCTTGATATTTTAGAATTAAATATCCGAATTCAATCTATAAACTGTACACCCTACGATGCGAGTAGAAATAGATAACTATCATTACAAAAAATGTTATTTATACATTTTCATTTTTTTATGTAAATATAAATGACCTAATGGGAATGAACAATTATGATGAACAGAAAAAAATTATGCTGTATTAATAAATAATATTTTTTGTGCTAATATCTTCCCCTTGCCTTCTACTTCGCTTACTTTATATCTCCTAAAATTCTCAAGAGTGCATAGATAAACACCAAGTTTAACATAATGTATTGAAAAAGAAAGCTTGTAAACATCCTTGATTACTTTCAATCAGAGAGATTCTTTCCTGAATACAATGATTCAACGGTTCTTCGAATCAGAAAGTTTTTAACTTTTAAATTAAAACAAACTAAAAGAGACTTGTGCCTACTTTCCATGGCCTTGTAATTTCGTCGACGGAATGTAAATATATCTAATTAAATTTAGCTAGAAACTTAATAGAATAGGCGGCAGCATTTCTTTTAATAAAGATCTCGAATTTTTCTTTACAATTTTGGCTGAATTTGTATAGAAAATAAACTCAGAAAGAAGATAATGAGTCTGGAGGTGTTATGATTACAAAAGTATTGGTTTTTATAATGTGTTTACGTGAATTATTAAACAATTTACTTCGCTGGCCGTTCTTGAATTCCTATTGAAGAATAAACTCTGTATTTTACATACAGTAAGTTTGAGTATTAATTTATTTATAATCTCGAAACCATACGTACATATTCAAATCTAATCAAATTGCCAATTTTAAGCATTGTGTATAGTAATCTACACTAATATTATTGAGAGGAAAACTTTGTTTGTAATGAATAGGCTTAAAAACTACTGGACCTGTTTTAAAAATTCTTTCATCATTCGAAAGTTACATTATCCACGAGTAGCATATTGCGGGCAATAGTTATTATATTGAAGTTTCAATGAGTTAATAATTATTTAAATAGTAATATAGCCTTCAAAGACTGAAAACCAAGAATCAGCCGAAATAATAATATATAGATTAGTAGAGAAAGATTGTATTGTAAATTTAGGAAATTGATAAACAAATTATTAATTATGTTTTTAAAGATGCTATGTAACTTAAGTTTATCTAAACTAATATTATAAAGAAAAAGATTTGATCTTTTTGCTTGTTTGTATTGAATAGGCTCCGAAACTACAAGAGCGATTTGGATGAAATTTTGTACAGAGATTCTTTGAAACCCCAGTAATGACATAGGATAGTTTTTATTCCGAAAATCCTACAGGAACGGGATATATCCGCGAGTGTATACTGAGCTATATTCAGCTCGTAATAAATAAATATACATTATATAATTATGTTTGTGTGAAATAAAGTATTTTCTATCTATCTTCTATCTATCCATAATATAGCTTAATGTAGCTCGGCTAGTAATAAATAAATTTACCTATTTACACTGATTTTCCGGAAAAATGATGCCATTATGCACATAATGTAACACACGCTCAAGAGAATCCTACGGAAACGGGATATATACAGCTAGTTATTATTAAAAAATATTGGTCTATACTCCAAGCAAAAACTTACGAACAATCTTGTTATCATAATGCAGATAAATTAAAAATGATTCAAAAAATTTCGCCCTCAGCCCTCGACCCCGATTCCGATTATGGGTTCCATCGGAAATCGAATTGAGAAAGTTGAAAAATTTACTCAATTTTGGTGCAAAGTTGATCCAACAAGGTTATCAATTTCCGTGTTGTAATTTTTAACTTGATCAAGTATACGTATAGAGGTAACAATCGTGGCTAAACTGGATATGATTACTTTAATGGGGTGTACTATAAAGTGTAAATACATTTCATTTCATTTCATTAAGTATAGGAAACGTCAGGGCTTAAAAGGCCACATAACACAAATCAACTAATCATTAATAGTCTTATGAATTCCTAGAAGACTCAGAACTTTTTCCACTATATGACATATTGTTCATCTGAAGTTGCTTTTTAGCCCTGCCCTGCCTGCCCTGTAATTTGTAAAATAAATGTGGGACTAGTAAAACTTGTTTTGTCTTTAAACAATTACCGAATGCCAGTAAATGAACTTCAATTATTAACCCTAAAACCATTTGCGTTGTGTATATACGCAAACACTTTTTATGTGACGCTAGTTTAAGTTTATAGTTAAAAATATTACAAACGCAAATTAGAAATGCTGCCGCCTATCATCTTTATAAAAAATGTTATTTCCATTTTTACAAATGCCTACTTTCTTCTTTAATTTCTTACCTAATTATCCTATAATTTCACTTAAAACTAAAATAATTTATGTAAATACTTACACTTTTTTACACATTATGCAGTAATATAGCACCCGTTTTGATTATTGGTAGTTGAGTTTTAGTAAAAATAATATTAAATTAGTATAAGGTTGTATATAGCGTTTGTAAATAAGATTCGTTTTATGAAGGTTTTTTATCAATACAAAGTTGGATTGGTTTATGAATTATGTAACACCGATAGAACTTTATGTAATATTAGAAGGATAAACTTTGACAAATAAATATAGTATAAATATTTATTGGTCGTTTTATTTTGTACGGTGTAATATTTATGTGTACTTGAAGCAAGGCAATTGGTGGTTTTAATCCAGCGAGTAATATTTTTACGGGTTTATGTTTTAGGAAGAATTTTTTCTGTTTCAATTACGTTTTTAAATAAATGTTTTGAGCACCAGCAAAATAATGTGGAATGATTTAATGAGATGAATTAAATCTATTGGGATGTGGAATGAATTAAAAAGATTCTTGATTTTAAGTCCAAGCTAACTAATAAAAATATACATCGTATATTGTTAAAACGGTAAGTAAACCATCGTATTATGAATTGTATATATAAACTGTTAGTCTACATCGAGTTAAAAAGCAGTGAGTATAAACCGTCCTAAAACAAAAAAATTATACTACGTACTGGCATTTTTTACATACACACATATACGTCATATAATCCTAAAAATATAATTAGACAAAATATCTCTTCAATAACAGATGCAATCACTATATTGTGTGTAATTAACGAGTGATAATAGACATAAACATAACAATGTACAAATGGTTATTATTATGTGTTTACCATGGGGTATAATTAAACATTACACACTAGCATTAGAAGGGTAAATTCCCTGAGGGTGTTAACGAGATCGTAAAACTATGCGTTTACTTCCTACTTATTTCTCTGCTCGCCTCTCGAATATTTTATCATTTCACTAATCCTTTCCTTTTACCCTCGTGCCCCCTTTCAAAACATTATTTACCCTAGGTATTATTTCTATCCGTAGACAGCCGTAGTAGGTAGTTTACGTCTAACGATGCATTCGCCATCCATCGACAGATGACGGCCGCGTATGCGACTGCCGATGTGTAGAGGGGGCTTTAGCCACTGAATCCGCATCTGATCAACTGATGAGTGTGTTCTAGGACTAAGGTGTTAAATAAATAATTAATATTACGAAACTATATTTAATGTATTGACTCCCGCGTTACAGGACCCCGATACCAATAACTTATAATTGAAAATACCTAAATTAATAATTTCACCATACATTATTAAACAGACGTACTCAGTAATGAACAATATCGACGAGACGTATCTACAACTAATGCACATCGAAAGGGAACCCGTAATAAACTTTACATAAGGTTTTACAGAACTACCATCAACATAATATCTTACATCTAGTTGCCATGGTAATTAACTAAATAATCTATATTTAAAAAAAAAAACTCAAAGGATTGACTGACTGACTGCCATAGTGATCTACCAACCCAAACAGCCGGATGGATCAGGCTTATATTTGGCGTTCAGGTAGATGTTAAGACGTAGGCATCTGCTAAGAAAGGATTTTGATCGAATATACGCGAGTGAAACCGCGGGCACTAGTAGTTTGTATAAAACAAACTAATTAGATAAGGCCACCCAATGTACTGTACTGTATGTGCCAACATTCTAGTTCTTAATTAAAGAGTGAAATAAATAACTAAATAAAACTAATAAGGATGAATTGCTAACACAAGCCATAAAATTCCAAATAGACCATATCTTCATAATAACGAAGTGAACTTCGTTGAATTTTTTTATCTTAGTAAGCTTTACAGAGCGTAGTTAATAAATCCTTTTAAATAAAATAAAACGTAAATAAAACCTCTCGCACAAAACTACTCCAATTTTATTTCCATAAATATCAAACAGATCAAGAATAATGTAAATACATCTATGAAACTATTTTATGCTATCATAAAACCACGATACATTTCTTCATATTTCAAACACAAAGATTTATATTGTAAAGATAGCAGAAACTGGTAATAAAATTCATGTCATAAAGGCTTTAACGGTATATTTTGATATATAAGCATGTATTCTATTCAGAGGTTTTTGATATTTCAGGACGAAATATATGAGAATACATTTCAGCTATAATCTACACGACCTATCTGTAAATTTGGATTTTCTATAGAGGAAATGTTTCAGTGGTATTACGGAAAATGAGTGTGTTAGATAAGTCTTACTATTGTATCGACTTCAGAAATATGTACCTTACTTTTTCACTTAAATTTTCAGAACTAACCTGATCTAACTCAGAAATCCTGGATCCCCTTCTTCTAATAATAACTCTACTGATCGATTTTGGCCATGGTGGTCAATTTCAACAGAGATTATCCAGTTGTGTAGGAGATATTATAGTGCGCGAAGATAGGTGAACTCTCTTTTCCATTACTCTAACAACCCGATGGGACGGCAGACCGACACGACCGGAGAGAGATCAAGTGCAGTACACTGACGGCTTTACGTGCCCTCCGAGGCACGGGGGTCTTCCAACACCGCCAATGTCCAGACTCAGGGCTGTTACTGAGATTTCGATGTCAGAAAAATCCCAATAACATTTTTTAGCACACCTCGGTTCTAAGCCGAAACCCTTCGATCTGTAGTCAAACTTGCAACCACTAGACCGACGAGCCAGTCTCCTTCCTCTAATAAATAACCACTAAATCGATGAACTAAGATGTATATTAAACTTAATGTCACATAAACCTCAACATATACGTGCTTACATGAATATTACTAACATAACATACAATATCACATATTGTCTAGCTTCCCTTAGGATTTGATTACGATATTTGGCATAGACGATAAACTAATACTATATTAATATTATAACGGTAATAGGATGTGAGGTTATATTAGACCTAATAGAGGTTACAAATTTATTAGAACTATAAAATGAGTATAATATTTGCATACATTAATGGTTTGAGTTTAATCAGTATGAAATAATTAGATTAAACAATGTATGTATCTTCGGATCCCGGGGGAATTCAGGAATTAAAAGCCTATGTTATTCTGGATTCTTACCTATATAAATACAAAGTTTCATCACAATCAGTTCAGTAGTTTTTGCGTGGAAAAGTAACAAACACATATACATACATTCCCATAAACTTTCGCATTAATAATATTATTATTAGGATAGGAATTTCCTAATCATGCAATTATCATACTGAAGCTGTATTTATAGATGAGATTTGTAAAGAAGTATGGGCACTTTGGATCAATCGGTAGAATCAGCCAACAGAGATGCGATATGGAAGCTCTTGAGATACTCTTTATTTTATTCTATAGCAGCTAAGTTCATATCGAGCGCAAAACTTGTGTTTTCATAAAAGTCAAAGGTATGAATATGTTTTAGTGGTGTGTGTAGGTGTTCTTTTTTTAACTTTAATAATGTTATAGCAATGCAAATTATTCGGAAATTGATAAATCTAATCTAGTAGCTTTTATACTCAAAAAATTTCTACGTTGAAAAATCTAATGGTTTGTTGTAAAACCTTAGTAAACAATCATATTACATAGCATTAGGTTTTATTATTATTGTAACGCATTCAGTCTTAATTCGAACTACGCTTCGCATATATTACTACTTTACTAACACAAATATTGTTAACTTCCACGCGGCTTCGCTCCCATAGCATAATGTTAAATATATAGCCTATGTTCTCCCTCTACTCGCGGATAATGTAGCTTTCGAATGGTGAAAGAATTTTTAATCGGTCCAGTAGTTTTTGAGCCTTTACAAACAAACAAAGTTTTCCTCTTCATGATATTAGTGTATGTGAATAAAACTTGAAAATCAACGCTATTTACCCTTAACTTTAAACCGTAATACTCAGAAAATCTTACACTAAACTTACACAATAAACGTTTCAGTACAAAATTACTTGCACAAATTGAAGGTCTACAAAAGGTGTTTCGACTGAATTAAAAAATTCTAAAGCCACTTTTGGCTTTGCCTTTACGCTTTACACTTTCCATTTTCTTTGTGTAACGTTTGAAATGGCTGCTTATTTTTACATTGGTTTTTCAAATGAATATAAATAAATTGGCTTGAAACGTTGAACTTTATTAAATGCTAGTTTTGCGTTCGGTCGTTGATGTATGACTAAATTCTACAAAATCATTAAAAGCTTGTATTAGCTAGCTTTTGTCCGCGGCTTCGCTCGTTAAATTCTAATAAAAATATTCCATAACCTAATCCAACTAATAGCTGATCTTTGTACGAAATTTCATCGAAATTCGTTCATTAATTGAGGCGTAATTGACTCACAAACATACAAACTTTCACATCGATATTAGCTGTATTACTGTAAAGTTTTATCCAAATCCGTTATGTTTTTGAATGGAAGATTAACAAACATACATCCATCCATTCTCACAAAATTTCGTATTAATTATAAACTAGCATCTCCCCGCTGTTTCACCCGCGCAGCAACTGATCCCGTAGGAATTCCGGGATTAAAAGTAAGTAGTATTAGTTAAAAGTATAGACGACTTTCTTAAGTTTCGAAAATTGTTTCTTTAAACATTCCTTAGCCATACAGCAAAACCATGAAAAAATTCAATTTTAATATGAAATTTTATTAAATTATTTCCGTTTTATCTATTTACTTTATTTTAGTTTAGTACTATAACTTATGTTTCGTTATTTAACAGCGTCTACATTGTACCAACGATATAACGTTACACGGAATTCGGCGCACTTTACTGTTTCCTACCAAAGGCGGTTCTCTTCAGCCTCTGAGAATGCATACTATGAGGTAACTTGCAGTATCTGGTATATCTCTTTAGCGTGTGTTATGTGTATGATGTCATCACTTCTTCGGAAAATTAGTGTATGTATAGATAGAAGATAGGTTGAAAATACTTTATTTCAAACAATCATAATATAATGTATATTTATTTATTACTGAGCTATATTCACCCGCGTATATATTATCCCGTTCCCGTAGGATTTTCGGGATAAATACTATCCTATGTCATTCCTGGAGTTTCAAAGTATCTCTGCACATAATTTCATCTAAATCGGTCATGTAGTTTCGGAGGCTATTCAATACAAACAAACAAATCTTTCCTCTTTATAATATTAGTATCCATCCATTAAATATACAGTACCTATTTCATCAAATTTACACGAGAAAGTTAAATTTTACAATTGGCAAATGTCATTATTACATAACGAGTAACAATTGATGTGTATTGTTAGCATAGATTATGCATTACAATTATTAATTTAACTGCCATGCTGCTTACATTGTATGCTACACGGAATAAGTCAATGCTAGTTGCGTTTATTTTTATAAACATTATTATATGAATTACTTAATTACGTTTACTATATGGTTTGTTAGATATGTTATTCTACATTAAGCCCTCGCTACACATCGTCAGATGCAGACGCGGACGTCATCTTTCGATGGATGGCGGCTGCATCGGCAGACGTATTACCTACTACGACATATCACCGTGCTTTCACGTCTGCGGACGACTTCGGCAGATGACGTCCACGTATATATCTGCTGATGCGTAGAGGGGGCTGTAGATTGTTGACTTATAATTGCTATTAAATTTATTTAAAACCAAGAATATAACGTCACACGGTATGCAGTACTTTAGTGTTGGGTAAAAGCTTCAGTTCTAAGAACATTGTGGGGTAAGTGGAGAATTCTTGGAGAATCTAGGATATATGTGTTTTAAGCGTGTAACGCTTATATGCACTTCTAAGAAAGCTCAGTGCAAATCTGAAACATCGTCGATGAATACAGGTTTAAAGAATTATATCTTGTTTCATATATGTATTATGTAGAGTATTCTTTACTTTTTAATAAGAAGTTAATCGTAATCTAGCTATCTTATTATACAAATAAAATCAAATGTATTTATGTATGTTTATTACTCTTTCACGCAAAAACTGCTGACCCGATAATGATGAAATTTGATATACATATAGGTAAGGGTTGAGAATAGCATATACTTTTAATCCCGGAGTTGAGTGAGAGTCCACGGGATCAGAATTTAATTTAATTACGCGAGTGAAACCACAGGGCGCGGTTAGCATGCCATTTCTGGACATTTAACACAACGTCATCTAGTTCCAAACTAAGCAAAGCTTGTACTATGGATACTACAAAACTGATAGACATACTTTAACATACTTTTTTTGTAAATACAAACATACTTTACATAAATTAACACCCAGACAATAGAAGCTTATAACGTTCATCACATCATAGTCGCCAATCGGGTCGTCAATTGATTGTTAATTGTATAAACATTTCAATCAATATTCAAGCTTCAAATCGCTTTATCATATTATTTCCTTCTTCCCGGAATGTTTTCCACTTAGGCCCATAGCACATGGCGTATTTTAAACGCGCAGGCGACGCGCGTATTAGGAACGCGCGTTATCAGCGCCGTAGACGCCGATTGTTGCGTTTGCATTGATACAAGTGCGCGCATGAAGCGCGTATACGCGCGTACCAATGAGATTCGTTTAATTTGTGTTTTTTTTATTTTTTAAAAGAAATACTAAAACCAGCGTAAGCAGTGTTGTATCAACGAACGCCATTGTACACCTGGAGAGAGAAGTTTGGTCAAAGCGCAAAGGCTACGAGGAACTTCAGCTTGTACACGCGCAGTAGAAGCACGTTTCACGACCGCATTGTGTGCTTAAGTTACAAGGTTGCGTTCAAATCTCGTATGAAGCGCGTATACGCGCGTCATCTGCGCGTCGCCTGTGCGTATAAAATACGCCGTGTGCTATGGGCCTTAATCAACAGAATTTGGATATCTTCTAATTAGACATAGGTACTTGCTAGACGTTCGGGAATTCTTGGAATTGTCCGTGAAGCGGCCTGCTTTGAAAACAAAGGTAATTATATAGAGCTGCTATTACACTCCCATTTTTCTTGGCATTAAACTACAAAAAAAGTTATAAGGAAAATGGAAGACGATAGCAAAAGTCGAGCATTGCAATTTTCAACACATACACCACCAAAAATGTTGCACGTGTTCATGGACTGCTGAAGTGGCTTAATATTAGGTGAACCGGATATTTTTTTTCCTATCTCTGCCATAAAAAAATCATAGCATCAGATGTAGTCCTTTATCAAACAAAATATGCAAGAAGGATAAAGAAATAAATAAACAATACAAACTACTTGGAAGCACCTATAGAATTTGATAATAATTATTAAGTATAATAAAGTCACTAAATTCCTTGAAACAATCGAGTTATGAAAGAGATGAACAAATCTATACATATAATAAAATCGTAGACTAGGCGTGTCTGTACATTTAATATTTTCAAGAAAAAATAAGTGTTTCGTGTTTCGTTTATGATTCT
>LQNK01003117.1:9041-20703 GCA_001586405.1 Phoebis sennae | reverse complement strand
CACTTTTCATAATTTATATAAAGTAAAGATAATTAATTGATGCATTTACGCACATGCCAAACTCTTGGGACGTAAGTGTCCACCAAGGCTTTTTTTATCTGTTTTTTTTTACTTAACACCGACAACTTTCTAATCACTGAATTTGTTTAAATGAAAGTACACAATTAGTCATAATATTTTATAATTAATAAAAATAGTTGCTATGGGATAATGTGTAAAAAAAATTAGATTTTTATGATATTTGGGATAAAGGCATTTTTGTTTTTTCTAAGCTGTTGTTGTTTAGCATATAAACTGTATGGTGCAAGCCGATTTTGATACGAAATCTCATCAAAATCAGTTCATTAGTTGTGGCTTGATCTTTAATATTTATGATATTAGTAAGAAGGGTAGAATTAATATCAAGATAAGTGACTGTAGTCCACCTCATTATGAAAGGTTAAAGAAGTTCCAATGTAAAAATACGCGGGCGAAGCCGCGGGTTACAGCTAGTAAGAGCTAATCGAGGAGTTTCGGGTTCGAATCCCGGGTTGGGCCAAAAAAAAATATTCGTATTTTTCTGACAAAACTCTCAGTAACAACCATGACCGATGACCTATGTTAGAGGAGCTATTAATATGTTGCATTCTATTGTTGTATCTCTAAGATAAATCACAATTTTAAAGCCATCTTGCTTTGTGATAACATGAAGCTTATGTAAGCTGTATCTAATATCGGAAGCGGAGATGAGTCCCCGAAGTGATTATGCGTTGAAAGTTTGTGATAAAACTTCTTTTTCAAGAGATTTCCATAATATGCCCGTATTTGAATTCAGCCGCATTGATAATAATGTTATCGTAGGAATACTCAAAGGTAAAATGAATATATTTTATAACATGTGTATATTTTGGAAGGTTACTCGGTAAACACATTGTTATAGCAGAAAATTGTACAAAATTACATGAAAACATCAAAAAAATATATAGGTAAATCAAGACATTACACAGAGTGGAATTGAGAAAGAAATACGCAAAGAAAACACTCCTATATTTTTGATAAGAAAAAAAATTAAAAAAAAAATTCGGGAATACATAAATAAATAAGAGAGATAAATAAACACTTTATTTGATGCACCAAAATTACAATTTAAAGACATTTAGAAATTATTATAAACTTATGCTAGTGTATGTCTCTTATATTATAGGTCTTAAAAAAATAAATAGAATCGTAAAAATGTCATACTAATTCCATTCATCTACAAAGTACAAATTGTAGACCACGCGAGCGAAACCATAGGCGGAAAGCTAGTTCTTAATAAACATGACAAAT
This sequence comes from Phoebis sennae, assembly GCA_001586405.1. Taxonomy (NCBI): domain Eukaryota; kingdom Metazoa; phylum Arthropoda; class Insecta; order Lepidoptera; family Pieridae; genus Phoebis; species Phoebis sennae. The sequence goes on along the minus strand of LQNK01003117.1, from coordinate 19,395 downwards.
CGAATCACGGCATTAATATTACTAAACAATAAATTTCAACCATCAAGTAACATCAAGCAACTCTTATCTCAACTTGGCCAACTTAACCCTCCAGGATTTACGGCGAAATTATAACTTGCGTTCCCCGATGTATTCCAGAATATTCTATTGCGATTTCGGAATTTTCACTACTTACTATGCAAGATAGTTTCTTTGGTTTAAAACAGAATTATATATTTGTATTTACCCGATTGGCGCTGTGGATACAACAGAAGTCTTTTGCGCCGAAGGGTGTGGGTTCGATCCCCATGATTAAAAAATTATGATGTATGATATGTATGATGAACATTGTAATTTTCTACTGCCTGGGTGTTAAGTTATCTATTTGTATATATTTACAATAAAAAGTATGTTTAAGTATATCTATTAATTATCTAACTTCCATAGTACAGTCTTTGTTAACTCTCATTACCGCTCCTGAGGGATCTCGTGATAAAAAGTACCCTATAACCTTTTTGGGTTTCGAACTATATTGCTGCATTTATAGGAAGCTGATTTTATAATAAGTGTAGATTAATGCTATCAATGTACTATATTTGAAACACTCTTACTACAAAATTCACTCAATATAGTCCGAAATGCCTTGATATTAAAGTTATCATTTTAAGTTTTAAAAACATCAAAACCCTATCTAACGTGCTCTATAAAACTCATTTCCCATTCAAAGAGGCTGATGACATTTTCAATAAAATTCGCTTTGAAATTTTTGAAACTAGAGTTGAAAATTATTATGGAAATATTGCGAATACACGACGTGAATTTAATGAAAAGAGCGGTTTTGAAGATTTTTTAACTTTGAAAATCAAAGGATGACGTTTGTCTATAGATATTTATGAATACAGAATACATGTGTGTATTAAACTTTTATAATTCAGTACAAACTATTAACAGAAACAAAATAATGCGTTTCAAAATATTTTTATTTTCGTTAACAGATTGCGATATGAGGTATGTTTCGGTACTAACTGGGTCTGCATTCCCATCCTGTTTTACTCCTCTCGCAATTTACCATTATTAATTCCCTTCTTATCCTCTCCCCTTCCTTAATGCCGGCAAGACATCTGCGACAATTTGATGTCGTACATGTTCTGGGCGGTGGTCAGTTGCTTAACAACCGATGGCGCTTGCCGGCTGTAACATAAAAAAAAAACAAAAAAATTTCTGATTCTGAATCAGAAATTTTTTGGTTACGCCTTCGAAGTTTCATAGTGAGTACATATTTGAATATTCTGTTGCTTCTGATAATATGAGTCTACGTATTTATATTCAAATTTGACTTCAAAATTTTACTCAATACTAAAACAAATAAGATTACGACCACTGTCATATAAAACATAGGGCCAGGTCAGCATTTTTGAAAAAGCTACAAAATCCTCAAAAACAGTCATATTTTCTTATGATTCATATTGTTTTTTTTTATAGATTAGCTCAAGAGAAGCTTCACTCATCACAGAACACCCTATATAACATTGTGCTACGGGAGGCCGCAGTTAACAGTTAGTCTCAAACAAGATATTACGCTTACTAATTACTACAAGTATTAACCTAAAAAATTACCCTCAAAGGTCCTAAACACAGGAGATTACTGGCCATCTATAAATCCCTTAATTCATGATTCCCGTGTCCAAGGTCCGACCACGGCATGATAAATGAAGGTCCATTCGGACCCCTATTTCATTATCATTAATTATTCCTAATACATCTGTTGGTAAGTTATTTACATAAGAAATGCTCGTATTTTACGAAATTGAATAATGACGCCATCAATTTGGTTAGCTTCCTTATAAATATTTTCGGTTTTATATTTTATTTTTTCTTTTATATTGTTTTTTTTTATATGTAGATTTTTAGGTTAAATTTTTTGATACAGGAATATAGTTATAAACGGGCTACACGCCGTAGCTTCATTCGCGTAACTTCTTATTCATCGAGAATTTCGGGATAAAACTAGGCTATGTGTTATTCTGGATCCTTACCTATATGTACAGCAATGTTCAACTCAATCAGTTCAGTTGTTTTTTGTAAAAGAGTATCTAAAATTGAACAAACAGCTGGACGGATTGGACTGAAATTTCGTATGTAGATAGATGGTATGACGTAGGCATCCGATAAGAAAGGATTTTGATCTAATCCCACTGGAACGGGAAAAACAAATATACGCGGATGAAACTGCGGGGAACAGCTAGTTTTATACATATTTAAACATATTACGGTTATGAGAAGAAAATTATTAAGTAACAATCATGCAAAACAGGGTGCGTTTCTAGTATTAACATAAAGCAAGCTTTTATATTCAAAGTTATACATTTTCGCAGAACTAGGCTTGACCTGGAAACGAATCCGCGTACGTCTACGCACTTAACCCACTGACACACAAAAAGTGTCAGAGAATAAACAGCAATAAGTGGCGTTTTTATTTATTTAATCTTTAAAAATATTATTTTTTTATGATAGCTTTCATTTTGCCGCAATGGACTACTGCAACTAGTGAACATCATCAATAACAGACTATCTTTAATGTATGGTTATGCTACCTTCAGAAGTCAAAAAATAGTAACTTTGAATACGTTCCCTTCGTAAATAATTAATGTATAGATAAATTCTGAAAAATAAAATCTTTATACAAAAACATTTCAAAACTATAATTTGCTATATATTTATAATAGATGGAATTGGTTAAATATAAAAATAATGTAGTTAAGATTTTAAAAAGGAGAGTATGCGTACTCTCAAATTCAGTCTTGTATCAAGCACTCTTAGTCTTCTATTTAATAATTATTTATATAGTATAATTCCTATTTGTACCATAAGTTATTAAATATTAAATCAGCAGGTCTACACTAAGCAAACTTGTGACGTGGGCCTGCCTTTCTATGCCACTGAAAATGTACGTTATCATTTAAATTTATTTAATTTACTTTTTATTACACTAGAGCCACCCCGCGTCTTCGCCCTTCTTACTCCTGATCCCGTGGCAACTCCGGGATTAAAAGTAGCCTATATATTATTCTGAACCCTTACTTATATATATATATACCAAATTTCTCCATAATAGGTTCATACATACATGCTCACAGACTTTCGCTTTGTAATACGATTTATTTATAACAGGAAATGTCAGGAAGTCGGTTCTATTTTTAGCAAAAAGTTATTTTTCTACGTATGAACGTAATTCTGTATCGGTGCTTTGAAATAACACAGTTATTTGTTAAAGAATTACATAATAAAAAAACTATACGCGACACAAACCATAGCTTCAGCGTGACCTAACAATGTTAATCCAATGTAAAAATGTATGGAAGATCAGAAAAATGTAAATAGAGAAGCGAGCCTTGTTTTATGAATAAATGAGGCGACCAGTGATTGCTGGTGAATAATTCACTTCGCCCGGAGTTTTTCGCCGAAATACGCTTTCGCGCATTCAATATTGTAATTCTTGATTCTTGAATTTAATATGAACTTTGTGTCTGAGTTTGATTGATGTTTTGATGGTGTTTTGTTTGGATACACGGACTGAATTTGGTAAGTAATAATCTACAAAAAATTATTGATTTAACACCTGTTTAGTAAAACATTTTCTAGTAAATTAAACGGGTGTCTAGCAATGATTTAACCTTGTCGTGTGTTTAATTTTAGGCAGTGTCTAAACAGCGTCTATGTCTAAGCTATCACTAAACAATCCTCTGTAGTAACGTTTTTTAAGACAGTTGTTGAACAGTAGTTTAACCTTTTTTTGTAGTAAAACCGTTACAATTTTGAAGATGCTTTGTCAGATTCAAGGCAGATGGTATCAATTTAGGGATCAATGAAAAAAAATTAATCAAAATAAAACTTCAAAATAATTAAAATAAATAATAATCTCCCCGGTTGTAACCTTAGTTTAAATCTATAAATACACTTATGCAATTTATTTCAGGTATTCAGGTTCAGGTTCATTCAATGTTGTGAATTTTATTGAATAAATATGATTTATAACGCGCGGTTAAAAAAGTACCTAAACGCGTATGTTTAAAATATGCACTCTAATATCTGAGACTAGCTGATCCGCGCGGCGTCACCCGTAGCATAATGCTACATATAGCCTATAAAATATAGCCTTTGTTACTCGTGAAAATGGAGCTTTCGAATGGTGAAAGAATTTTTGGGCCTATTCATTACAAACGAAGTTTTCCACTTTACAATATTAGTGTCGAAAACAACGGTCTAAGAGTACAAAATAGCCTCTAATGTAAATAGGGTTTTCTTTAGTTTTCCCACAGCAGGGTTAACGAAAAAATAAAGGAACAAACGTGCGTTGGAGTGATAAATGATTATTGGCCGACCATCGGGTCTGCTTCAAATTTAATGATTGCCCAAGTTAAAGGCGGGACGTGTTACGTTAGTTTAACAAAATGAGCCATGAGCAATATAAATAGGTAATTATAAAAAAGCTTTATTTTTCCTGTTTTTATTTATTTTACCCTTTATTATACTATAAAAAACAATATAAACAATATAAAAGCAAGAATCCGAACCAATTTTCCAAATACCATCTTCGGGGAAATAAATGGAGGTAGACACACAATTTTTAAACACTCATGAAGACAACTGCCATCTCAGTCTCCCGTGACCACGCTCGCTGTAAAGTGCTCGAAACGTCGGGTTAAATAATAATGTAAAATAATGTATAATAAACCGCATTTAAAATCCTTTAAAAAGTATTTTATTTAAAATATAAACTACAATAAAATAAAACAAAATAACAGGTTTTTAGTTACATTTCAATTATTAGTAGTTATTAGTTTTCGTAATCTATATTTAGTAGATATTATAAGTAAACTTTCAAAAATGCCTCCTCAAGCCTACTCCTCCCTTTCCATTTCTTCCCATCTAAATGGCCTTCCAGGTTTTTCCCGCATTAAATATAACTAATATTATTTTCATCCAAATTAAATTATTAATTTGGTTTTCGTTAAAAATATATAATCACTATCTGATCGTCTTGATAATTTTTACTACTTTAAAAGTTTTGAAAACTTTTTCTCTTTAAGTTAGTTACTTACACCAAAATCAACAAAAACAATTTATTCGTAAAATAAAAGAGATATTTCATCTGCTAGTGTCAAATGTATTCACCGATGTTTCAATAACTGATGTACATTTAATTGTTGCAAAGCGTGCGAATTTTTGGTAGATATTGGGAAATACATTTGTGAACGTTGGTTATTTTATTTTATTTGTTCTTACATTTTACTAGCACATTGCCATATTACAGGCATATTCCCTGTTATTTGTATTATTTACTGGATTGCATAGGCACAAAAAACACTGGTTTGACCAGACACAATGCCAATTGTGGGAAACTCAGTGAAACACGGAAAATAGAATATAATCAATTAGCGTATATTGCGTGACCAAAGGAACAGAACAAAATGGCAGCTTAAATAGTTGCTTACAAATTAGGCACTAGTGCCACAGATTATAAATATTTATTTAGTCTGTTGTGTTTATATTTCCAACACCAATAATTGTCTGTTATAGGCGTAGACTGTTACTATTTTGAATTTACATACTTAGATGAATATTCCTGGACATTTAACAGAAGGCAATCCAGTCTCAAACTAGGAAAAGCTTTTACTATGGAAACTAGATAACTGATAGACTTATACATATTTGTTTGTTGTATATACATACATGCTATGTATAAGTTAATACCCAGGCAGTAAAAAATTACAGTGTTTATCACATCATAATTTTCTACTCGTGTTAAAATAAATCCACAATGGATTTTATTTTCTAACATCATTACAAGGGATAAAGCATTTTAACAACAATTTTATTAAATTTTCAAGACCAAAGATAATCTAAATACTGTCAACTTCCTCTCTCTGGGATGTGTTACTTAAATCATTGTCAAAATATCAAATTATCTTGGCACCACCTGAATTCCAACTTCAATTCTGAATCATGAAGAAAAGTACAATTTTATTGACTTTCTTAGGAACCAGGTAAGACAAAAGCGAATTTAAACAGAAAAAGAATCTAACCCGCTTTATTATATTAAAATAGATTTAAATACGCAAAAATATTATCAAGTTAGCCATTATAATAATTCTAACAATCGAAATTATTGTAATGTCTAATCTAGGTCTAATACGCCTGGAACTGCTTCTAAACTTGAAACGGTTGTTATTCAAGAGTTGCCGTAGTGTTAATAAAAGTGCGGGAATAAAGTACAACTTCCCTGGATAATTGTTAGTTTTAGTGTTATTCTTAATTAGTAAAGTCACGGAAAGGAATACAGATAGCAGTGGACGAAACTTTGGAAGTTAGCTTTTATTTATGTCAGAACTAAATGAATAAACCTTAACCCATTTGGCGCCTCTGTACCTGATTGGGTACAGTGAAAGAATTGAAGGTAGTTGTCATTTTTGTTTAATTCTGGCTGCTTTTACTGCTTGTTGTAGTAGCAATTGGAACAATGCTTCGAAATAATTACAGTTTATGTCGATACATTTTTGAAATCTGTATCTGTGATGACTTAAACATCGTACTATAAATGAGCATAAAGGTAGGTACTCAAGAAAATTATTTTTTAAGGTTGGCGTAAAGAAAATGTTATATTTTATATATTTTTTTTATAGTGCAAAGACTTATTTTCAAATAACATACTAAATAACTATTTTGTTTCATATATTTACATTGTGATTGAGCATGGAATTGATCTGTACCTAATTGTGTACAGCGGCTGAATCTATACAATGATTATTCGTCTTTTGTTAAGGTTTGTAAGTAGTACCAGAGACAAGATGTTCAAACTAACGGTCATAAGCTAATATTCTTATGAATAAATTTCAACATTAGGGTGTGATGCACAATAATATTTCAATTGTTGAAATATGATGGTGAAATATTTTAGTAATTATCATGCTAAACAATTATCCGAGAAAGGCCAGTGCATTTTGGCCATAAAAATTGGGTAGCAGCAAGTTTCACGGAATACTGCTATACATCGATTTTACAGGAATATTATATGGGATTTCTACTGTGGAAAAGCTGAAGTAATTTTGTCCTAATCTAGAGTAATCAAAACATTGCTTCAAATATTAGGGACAGATACAATATGCCATCAAGTATTTTTTGACGACTTCTTCACTTCAAATATAATCTCTCAGTGGATCTCAAAAACGAAGGATATCGTGCTACTGGATCAATAAGGGGAAATAGGACGAAGAAGTGTCCGCTAAAAGTACAAGTCTTATGAAAGAAGAAGATCGTGCATCATATGATTATAGGTGTCATAAGCGAAATGAAGCTCTGTTAGTGCGCTGGAAAGATAACAGCATAATATGCACAAATTATGGATGTACCTTTAGGAACTGTAAAGCGATGGTGCCCTGTGCGACGTGAAAAAGTTGATGTCATCATACCAAAACTATTTCAAGCATTCAATAGAATTATGGGCGGTGCGGATGAGTTTGATCGATCAGTATCACTTTGCGATTCGCGGAAAGAAGTGGTGGTGGGTTTTGTTACCTATATGCCTAACATGGCTATTGCTAATGCCTGGCATCTGCATGTAATGAGTTGCAGTGATAGCTGACCTTTCGACGTTTCAATGTAAGGTTTTATTTACGCCAGAAAACATAACATAAGGCTCAACCTTCTTGTTCTTTGGTACCAGGATTTCCTCACGATGATGTAGGACATTATCCTCAGAAGATTAAAAACCATTACGATATATTGTATGCCATTCAAAAATATGTTTTCAATGTAAAAAATGTATTTTTTAGACATTTTTACATTGTCTGTAGAAAGAAGTTGTATAGAAATTTTTCACATATAATACGCCACTGTACCCAATTGAGTACACCCCCTTAAAAGTGACTCAAATTGTAGTTTTCATTTTTTTTGTTGATTTATTGTTTATTTTATGTCTAACCAATAATAAAACAAATGTTTCGTATTGATAACTTTTTTAGTTTAATTTTGGCGGTTAATGGGTTAAACTTTCGAGTTCCGCTAAAGTCACGTGACCGCTTGTGACGTCACAAAACAGACGCCGCGCGGGCCGCGCTACTTCGCAGCAACTATAATACGTGTGGGAAGCGCTATAGCGAGCGCATGAGCTGTCTGTTTTATGACATCACACCGCCGCAATCGCCGCGTCGATTTGTTTTGCTTATAAATCAAAAACTAATTGACGTAACAAAATAATTTTTCCAACAGTATTTTTTAGTTAAAAAAACCAATATGAAAAGCTAAAAATCAAAATTTGTTAACATTCTTCATTATAAGTGTCATAACATTTATTCACCTGCAAATTACAAACAGTTAATATATATCCGTATTATTGACAACAATTGATATTGACTCCGAGAGTAAATAACAACCAAACAAACAAATAAAGTTTTCCTCTTTATAATATTAGTGTAGATTAGCAGCTTACCTAAAGAAATGTAACATGTCCACGCTTTTGCCATCCGTTATAACAATTATAAGAGTCATAACATTTATTCGCCGACAACTTACAAACATTTAATATATATCCGTATTATTGACAACAATTGATATTGACTCCGAGTGTGAATAAGCTAATCGTTTCCACGATACAATATTTAAAAAACAAACATCCCCCGTGGTGTGCCTGCTTGCATTTCACTCATTAGGAAACCACAGAGATCTGTATGTTTATTGTTTTAAATAAACTAATAAGAGAGAGAGAGAAATATTTATTCACTGTAACACAAGTGAATTTAATTCTTACAATAAATATATAAAAAATATATCCATGAATAATGTATACAGACTAAGCACAATGTATCAAGCCGCTTGAAACGCTGATTTCCAGCCATAACCTAAGTGTCGTCACTGATGATCAGACGCAACTTAGTTTTCTTTTAAAAATAAGTAAATAAGAAACAAAAAAAAAAACAATAGCAAAAAACCTTAATCCACGCTGATCTTAAATACAGTCTAAATTCTGAGTTATGAACCATAACATTATCATGAATGAGAACAGGCAGTATAACATAATAAGAGTCATATACTCATAAAAGGAAAATATCTAACAGTCAGGTCAACGCTCTAGCTAACGGCCTTAAAGGGACAAGTCATTCTTACAAATCTTAGCGGAAATTAAACATGGGCCAAAAATGTGCAAATCGCCTGTTGAACGGCGCCTGGCACAATTGGGGGTCGTGGGTATTATGTGACATGCATGAATGTTTTATTAGGACGATTGGCGCAGTGGATATAGCAATGGTATATTGCGCTGGGAAGTGTGGGTTCGATCCTCACGATTATAAAATTATTATGTGATGAATCGTAATTTTCTACTGTCTTTGTTTTAATCAATCTAAAGTAGATATGTATGTATGTATTTACAAAAAAAGTTTATCAGTTATCTAGTTTACTTAGTACAAGCTTTGCTTGGTTTAGGACTAGATAGCGTAGTGTTAAATATCCAAGAATATTTATTTATTTGTATATTTTCGGTATCACATTTTAATTAGAAAAAGCTTACTTTTCTATGATGAATGAATGATATGCTTAAATTCTATGATGACTCGTAAGTTTTCCTACTATTTTTCTTCCTTATGAACAACAGAACGAAGATGAGTAATATGTATAAGAAGAGAACGATCTCTTATCTAAAAGACATTAAACTAATCACAGCAGTTCATTGTATGTATTATACGAGAATTAGATAATGTATAAATATTAATGAATACATTAGCGATAGAATTCCAGTCACCTTATAACAATGCCCCGTGATAAATCAAAATGACCTTTAATATTGTTCGGAATTTTATAAATAATTATCTACTTTTATACTGCATATCATTAACTAAGAATATATTGATACTAGCTTCTGCTCACAACTTCACTCGCGTGAAATTCGGGTCTGTCTATACTTCCATACTAATATTATAAGGCTGACGAGATTGACTGTTTGAACGCCTTGAACGACTATATCCGAGAGTATATAACTGTAAAATTAAATCGTTTTACTTACGGACAGTACAATATCCTTCTCTTATCACTTAATCTACCTTAAAGCCTATCTTTTTACGAAATTCCATTCGTAGTTGCGAAGTAAATGACAATAGGAATAAAACATGAACACACAAACACACAAGCATCTAAACATTCATATTTTAATATTGGCATAATTATGTAACTGATCACAAACGTCCTAAATGTTAATACATGTTGATTACTGAATTTATGGATTTTTGCATCTGGTTTTGTTATACGTAGAACAATATGCAGAAATTATTGAGGAAACATATAATATAAATTAAAATCTTAATTTGTGCTTTATAGAAAGACT
>LQNK01003116.1:0-15975 GCA_001586405.1 Phoebis sennae | reverse complement strand
CTTACACCCGTATGAGCTTGGCTTGCTCGGTTCCCACTCTATTATTACTAAACGTATTATGCAGTAGAATTACCCTCTGTCGCCTTACGACACCCACGGGTAGAAATAGGGTAGTGGTAAATAATATAAAGGTAAACTCACTCAGCGAGTCTGTCGGCGGCCTGCGAGTCGCGGCTCTGAGTGAGCGAGAGCACCTGATCCAACTCCACTGACTTCTCCACCAAGTCCGGCTCACTCACTACCTGCCGAATGTGTATTTATTTATTTATTAAGGATCATAAAATGACTGTTACGTAACAAACTTAGGTCTAAGGTACAATACAATCAAACCTTGCGTATGCACATCTATTTATAAGTGACCACGGCTTACCCTTATATATAACCTCACCTAGTTTACAAAGTTTTGTGTTTTAATATTAACATTTTTTTGTTAATTTAATATTATTATTATATTTATTTCATATATTTACATATATGCATTTGTAATACAAGCTGATTGATACACTATTATCGCGGATGTGTTGATGGGCCGGCTTTTTTGCCTCCACTGTAATATTAAGTAGTAGTACAAAAGGGTGAATTGATCTTCAAATATCAAGATTTTACAAAATATATAGGAAAGAGAGTTTATTTAACAAAAATTGGCCTTTATCATAATAAAACCTTACCTGTAGAATTTGTACAATCTGTCGTGAAGGACCACCTTCTTGTGGACATTTACCGAATGTCACTAATTTGCCACCGAACTGAAATCAAATTAACGTTGGGTTTTCACGTCATAATAATAATCATAAGATAAGTAATCACTGAAGGTGCTCGAAGGACCAAAACGATATTTTCTTATTCATAAACTTGTATAAATATTCTTTACTTTAACAGGTTCTTTATTAGATGATAATTTTTGTTTCATTTCTTTAAATACATTTTTTTTCACTATTTTTTTTATTTATTTAAAATTACCAATACACTTAAAACAACAAACAACAAACTTGTATAAATATTCTTTACTTTAACAGGTATTTATTAGATAATAATTTTTGTTTCATTTCTTTAAATACATTTTTTTCACTATTTTTTTCATTTATTTAAAATTACCAATACACTTGAAACAACAAACTTGTATAAATATTCTTTACTTTAACAGGTATTTATAACATGATAATTTTTGCTTCATTTCTTTTAATACATTTTACAACTAAAAAAAAATATTTTTTACACTATAATTAAAGTTACCAATAACACAACTATTTTTTTATAGCAAAAATGAGGATATACATACCACTTAAAACGACTTAATATTTTTTTAAATTTTTTTTTATAATAAAATGAGGGTACACGTACGGCGGGTCGCGCGGCGGCGGGCCTGCGCAGCCAGGCGGGCGCGCGCTGCGGCTGCGGCGCGGCGCGCTCGGCGGGCGGCGCGCGCGACACGGCCGGCAGCGCCGCGAACGAGTCCGCGCCGCCGAACGACTCCATTATGTTGCTCTGCGCGTGCGCACTTTGCTGTTTAAGTAAAAGAACAATAAAGAAAAAAAAACAATGAAGAAAAAAATTTTTTTCTCATGTAAAAATAACACTATTAAAATAATTATTATTGAATAGAATAGAATATAATAGAAAATATTTTTATTCATGTAAACTTTTTACAAAGCATTTATGAATCGCTTCTATCAAGACGATACCGGCAAGAGACTCGTTAGTTACTCTTTTATACAATGTTTCTAGAATATGACAACTGCGTGTGAAAAATGAACCTTAAACGACGCTCGACTGTTAATTCAATGCGATGAGCGTGACCAAGAAAAGGTTTGCTTCTTATAATTTATAATAATATTCCCATAGGCTCAAAGAGTACCATTATTTAAGGTTAAAAAATAAAAACAATTCGTTTCAGTATAATTTACGCCTGAGGCGTTGAATTTTTTCACCTTACAAAGGCTTTGGGTAGACCAAAAACAATAAAAACAAACTATAATTTAGAGTGACACTAAATGAATATTCGTGATTTTATGTGTATGTATTTGTGTTTATATATTTTGTTTCTTTAAGTATACGTCATTGTATATAAAAAATATTTAAATAAATAAAAAGCACTCACGCAATCCGGCCTGGAGCCGCCCAGCAGCGTGTGCAGCGCCACGCTCTGGTCGAAGGAGGCGGCGCTGAGCAGGCCGGGCACGCGCGCGCTCCACGACACGTCGAACACCCACTGCGCCTGCTGGCTCACCTCCATCTCCACGTGACCGCCCTGCACGACACATTCAAATTCAACGCTTGCAAATTCAAATTTAAAGCTTGAAAATTCAAATTCAAATTCTAAGCTTGCAAATTCAAATTCAAAGCTTGCAAATTCAAATTCAAAGCTTGCAAATTCAAATTCCAAGCTTGCAAATTCAAATTCAAAGCTTGCAAATTCAAATTCAAAACTTGCAAATTCAAATTCAAATCCAAGCTTGCAAATTCAAATTTAAACCGTTTTTGAAACGCCCCATAAATATTTTATTTTTACTTAGTAATAATAGCTCCCCTGACCGATTTCGGCTATGGTGATGTTGGGATGTTATAGTGCGCAAGTGTGCGCGCGAATACAGGTGCACTCTCTATTCCTTTACTCTCATAACCCGATAGGGGGCAGACAGATACGACCGGTGAGAGATGAAATGAAATCTCATCTGTAGCCAAAGAACTTAATCACCGCATACAACAATTCTGTATTTCAAATAGTCATCATGACCCCTTTTAACGACATATCCTAACTTTGCATACCTGGTGAATTTAAATAGGCATTTTTAGGTGAACGTGCCCATCTTATCCCCCCTACAATGTGTCTCTGTCAAAAAATAATCAATAAAAATCCTTTAGAGTCGATACTCTAAAGGTACTCATTATGGCGTATAAAATAGAAGTACCATTAAATCATATTGCCCCTAGAATGTGTATTATTGACGTTACCACTACTTGATTAATATTCTGTAGACATTTAAAGAACTTTGTAATTTAAATATTAATATAATTAATACAATTTGCATGCCTGAATAACAGGCAGAATGTGCAAGATATACATACTAATTTACTAACATCTTATGTAACTACATTTAGCAAATAAAGTTATTTAAATTCAATCATCATCATCATCCACTAGCTCCCCCCCCCGTACATACCGGCCTGGTGTCAGCAGCGTCCCAGCACAGTATGCGGCCGTCCTTGCCCGCGCTGACGAGCAGGGCGGGGTCGTGCGCGCTCCACGCCGCGCTCAGCACGCCCTTGCTGTGGCCCTCCAGCGTCACCAGCGGGGATGCGGCTAGCCTATACACAAACCACTTTTTATTACAAACTTTATCTAATATTTTCTTGTGTTTGTTTTAACGCGTACTTTCCATATCAAGTAAAATACTTTTTAAAGGATTTTACACGCGGTTTATTATACATTATTAGCACCGCTTCTCAAATCCTTTAAAAAGTATTCTATTTAAAGTTCATCTATTTTATCCTATGCAGCTAAGATGTTGTGTACTTTTGAGCTTAAGTTTAGTTTAAGTTAGTTAGAACACCACAATTTCACCACCATATATTTCCCGTTCCCGTAAGATGTTCGGGATAAAAGCTATCCTATGTCCTTCCTCTGATTTCAAACAATCTCTGTACAAGTAGTATAAATAGATACAATAAGATTGTCGTAGTAATTTTATGTACAAAAATCTCGATATTGTTTATTTAGGTCAAAGGTCAATAAACAATTTATTATTATTTAACGCCTGTTTACTGCCCTCTGAAAAAGTCACCCTAATATGACCTAAGATAATATCCGTGTGATCTAGGTTATTGTCCTCCGAGATGGATATTACCTGATCCGGCTCGAAGGACCATAACAAAGTCAAATATCACTATGACGTAATTACTGTTTCCTTACCGCAGGTCCCAGATCTGCAGCACGGGCACCTGGTCGTCCTCGGACGCGAGGCACATCTGCGTGGCCACCGCCGGGTGCCAGCATATGCTTCGCCAGCGAGTGCGCGACTGCGAGTCACTGTGAATCACAGTCACGGTTAGTAGCAGTCACTGTTACTTAAAAATCACTGAAATGGATTGACTTAAAATGGATCACATAGAATTTAATCCCATCAAAAATATAAATGTGAAATGAAAGTTAATAAAAGAATTTAAATCATTTATTTTGGGTGATAAGTTCTGTTTTTGATCGGGTCTATATCAATAACCATTGGGGGTAAATAAATGAAATTTTAAATTCATTACTAGTTTTTTCGGTTTAAAATATGTGCCAAATCTCATGTTTGAATAGTTTACAAGTTGTTTCGAAAAATTTCATGTAAATACAGACATGATGCTCTGAACTTGGTGGACATGCGCTATATTTAAAAATTTTACACTTTTCAATATAATGATAAAAACTATGAAAAGCAATTAATTATATTGAGTATAGGCAATTATATAACAAAATTCATAAGAATTAATTCAGTATTTTTTAAACCAATTTGATTATTGAATTGTTCATAATTAAAATATCATACCTCAATTTCATAATTGGTTCATTCTTTCTCAAATCCCAAACTAAACATCTCGTCGCGAATGTAGATCCTAAAATATGTTGCACCTAAAACAAATGAACACACTCAATGAATAATAATTACATGTATTTTTTAAATAATGTCTTTAAAATAAGACAAAGATAGATAGATAAAGAATAAATCATTATTTTATATGCTTATTGTTAATGTAAATGTTTTGTGAACACAAGAAAACAGCATTTTACACAATGTTTGGATTGATACCAGACATCATCTGCAGTAAAATGAAAACATTTTTTTTATGAATAAATGTTGTATCTATTTCCATATACAGTGGAACATTGTGAAGTGCTTTTTTGTGTTAACTAAAAAAGCAGCATTTAGAGATAACAATACAAATAATAAATTAAATATTGAAATCATAATATACACCAGCTTAAACTTAATAATTATATAGCAGTTGAGCACTGCAGTTTCACCCACATGAATCTCCCGTTCCCCTAGAATTTTCAGGATAAAAGTCATTCCACGTCCTTCTTCAGGCCCATAATTTAAACCATACCTGTTGATTCCACGCAAGCCCCTGCACATGGTCGTACGGCTGGCTCCTGTTGCCCGGTGCCATGGGTTGGCTGGTGTTATTGAGGTCCCAGATGAAGATCTCACTCTCCGACGCACCGGATGCGAGGAGGTTCTTTTGGTATGGGTTAATGTCCAATGCTGATACATGTCCTGTGTGGAAGAAGATATTTAGATAACATTAATTTGGTATTTTGTATGAATAAACATAGTTCAGGAAAAGGATATAAAGTGAATATGATTTTATTTTAATTGTTGTTAAATTCTAAGCAAGAATTGACTGCAAAGTGTCATAATTGGAATTTGAAAATATGTAGTTGCTAATTAATGATGTCTTCCTTTGGATTAAATTTAGTTTCGTCAGATCCATATAAAATGAAGACAAATTACATTTATACACCTTATCAAATAGTTAATTTAAAAAAATACAAAATATCAACACTAATATTATAAAAAGGTAAAGTTTGATTTTTTGTTGGTTTGTTTAAATTGAATAGGCTCCGTATGTACTGGGCTGATTTGAAAGATTAAACAATTTGAATTTGAATTTGAATTTATAACGTTATGGTATGAGACCAAAGCCGCGCGTAACAGCCACTTATTAACATTTATAGTGAAATAAATTTTATCCATGCCTTTAAAAAAGTTTTTATTAAAAGATAGAAATAACAATTATCTTATCATAAATTACGCATTTTTTAGACTGACATTTAAAGGTCCAAGTTTTATGACAAGCAATATCATTCATTAAAATTCATTTCTGATAAGTTTATCAACAATCCATCCCCCGACTACTAAAGTTTCTTGCTCATTTTAATAATGATTAAAATTGTAAGTTTTATCTTTGTAATAATCATTAAGAATTACTAAATAAACTAACATCCTACACTATATTGATTAAACAATATTTAAAACATTGCAATTTCTTTATTCAATATATTTTACCCTTCTTTATTACTAAAGTCTTAACTATTTCTAGCTTTTACCAATAAAATAGTATACTGCAGAAATGAATAAAAGTTTAACACCAACCACATAATACTTCTTTACTTTTAATTAACTTTAATATATACATATTTATTATTTATATTTAATTTAATAATACAAATTAAGAAAAAAAAACTAGAAAGCACATTACTTGTTTATTATAATTAAATTCAGTAGAATCATTGCCTATAATTTCAACTTACCGCTATGTTTTGTACTGCTCCCGACCAAAGCATCAGGTGAACTGGCAAGAACTTTATCAGCATTATAGAATTCCAGTAGGCCTCCATCACAGCCACCTACAATTGTGCCTGCACCAGACCATACTATTTTCTGGAATCTAAAAAGGCAATGTTTTTAAGTTAATAATATTGATATAACATAAAAAATATTGTTAATTTTTTTTCAAAGGATCACATTATTTATCAAAACTCAGTTTTTGTTTAAATAACATGTTCCACTGTGGATAAAATTATATTTTCCAACTAATTTAATGCATTTAGCTTTATATTACCTCTTTTGCATTTGATTAAATCATTAAATTTAATGCTTAGTAGAAATAACAAAAAAACATCCTTTTCATTCAAACCTATATCTGTTTTACATATTTATTAATAGTATTCATATCAAAAAACAATAATTTAACAAATTAAAATTAGGCGAATGAAAACAAGTTCCTTGTTTTGACAGATTTTGAAGTTTATTCCAATAAGATGCATACAAACAGTATTTTGTATGAAAATATATGTCTTAAAACATAATACTTACTTGTGTTGCGTTTGTAAGGTAGCCTTTAGCTCTAAATCAAGACCTGGATCTTCTAAATTCAAAGAATATAGTTCCAAATAAGAGTTTGAACTAAATGATGCATCGACTTGCTGCGCCGCCGAGCCGGCCGCTAGCATCGTCGGATACAGCTCCGCTGGCGACCAGCTCACGTTCACCGTCCTCTTCAATTCCTTCAGCTTCATCTTGACGCACCAACTTTACTACAACAGCCACTAATTACCATTAAATCCCTATACGAAATGCGGCAACAACAGAATTATGTCACAGTTTATTGCACCCGTTTTACAGTAAAATTTACTAGTTATAATTGGTTTTAAGGCACTACAAGGTTGCTTATGCAATGTGGAATGTTTTTTTAGAAAAACTTAATTGAATTTCATAAAATATTGCACTATTTACCATAAAAACACCAAGTTGGCACTTCCAACGTGGCTGACGTAAATATTGCCGATTTGACAACTGCTTGACGTAAACCACGGGATGACACCTAGATCACAAGATGACATGACAATATTTCGTTCTGAAATACTGCATCATATTGTAGAGGGAATGATTATTATTTAAATTTATAATAACTCGTTCTTTATGTAATAGAGTAGTAAGGACACAAAAAACTATAAGAAATAAGAATTAAAAAGATGTCATTGTTAATATTCTGTCACTCAGCATAATTTTCGATCAGCAAGTTCGTTATTAAGAATTTTAAATTAAATAACTTGTATAATTATAAAACTTAAGAATTTATTATAGAGTATTATTTATAAAATATTTTAGTGTTATTTACTTAATTAGGACATCGTCTTCCCTTAGTTACCGGTAATTTTATTGATCAATCAAATAAGATTTAGTCATATATAGACATACTATTGATTCATGCTTCCTAAGTGTTCTGTAACTAAATATTTTGTAATTATTATCGCCTGAAAATAATAATTTTCTTTTTAGACATGCCAGTTGTTATGACAAAAGACGAATGGTCCCGCATAACGCGATGGACGGATTCAAATCGTGAAGACCCGGAAGTGGTCCGCCGCAGGGAGTACGTGCGGTACCTCGATAAGGCTAGTTCGGAAATGACGAAAAATTGGCCAAATTCGTTAGAGGTAATTTATTTCTGCGTCATCACACCTAACACATTAGAGGTTAAATGAAAACAAATATATTATTTTTTTTTAATTTTGTTTATTTTCTCAACAAAGTTAGTACATAGGATAGTCATTCAATAATGTTCTGCAGATCGTATTATATTCGACTACCATCACGAAACCTAGCTGTAAGCAAGATGAGAGAACCAACGATACATCTTTTACCATATTTTCTTACGAGGGGAAATGTCTTCGCATACCCGGCCGTCTGGGGAAACGACCGGGTTATGTCGGACTTGCACCGACTAAAACCCCTCGATGTTCCTTCACACACCTTTTGGGGGGCTCACGGGCACGCCGTAGCATTCTTCCGCGAACCCCCCGGCGCCGGCCGCTTTTCGCAGCCCTCCTCCATCCTGCGCTCCTCCTCGTCGTGGTCTTCCCGGAACGAGTACATCTTACCAAGGTCAAGCTTCATAAAAGGAAACATTCACATCAAATATGATTATTTTATCTCAAAATGTCAACAAGCGCAACGAAGAGCTCCGCCGCGAGCGCATCGAAGCCGCCGAAGCGGCCAACAACAAGTTCTACCAACAGTACCTCAAGAGGAAGCGGGAGGAGCAGCGAGAGCTCATGTACAGCGCGCGGGAAACCGTCTTCAAGAATAAGGACGCGCCGAAGCTGTTGCTATCGTGAGCTTTTGTTTAGGGTACTTTAACTAAACCTGTGAACGTGCTATAACAGCAATGCGTGCGTGCGGGTACTGTGTGCGTCCCTTCTGGAGATCCCAAAGCCCCTCATTTCTTGCCATAGGCCACGTGATGTGAGGTTTTAGTCAGTAGGAGTCTTACATAACCTAACCGCTTCCCCCGAGTTAGTTAGGTATCCATGTAGGATTTTCTGACGTTAAAAAAGAGTACTTGAACTGACCATACTTCGCAGGTTGAGGCTTAAATGAATTGATGTTTCACAATTATGGTTAACAGGCCCCCTATTCACAAATGCGATAACAAAGTATCGAAAATCGGAATAAAATTAATACAAATTTTAATGGAAACGTCTTCGTTCCGACCCTGGAAATCAGGGTACTCATTTAGAATAGAATAGAATAGAATAGAATAATCTTTATTTGCATAATGTGTGTAAATTACAGTTGATGACAAAGAAAATATTTATAAAGTATCAACACATTTGCCCAGATAGGGCATGCAAAATTAACATTAATATAAGTTACAATTATCATTACTACAAAATACATGTCAAGTGTTAGCATTAATTTCAATTATATAATTCTAGATATATTAATATTATTCTAATTACATTACTAGAGAGATGAATCGTTTAAGTACTCGTCTAAATTATAATAACACTTTTGAATCAAAAATGTTTTTAGGGCATTTTTAAAGGAATTAATATTGTCATTATTTTTTATGGCTATCGGTAGTTTATTATAAACTTGCGTAGCCATACCCAAAATTCCTTTCCGTAAAAGCGCAGTTCTTCCACGTATTGTTCCAATTGCCTTATTTTTTAAACGATCACTTTTTAGTTGAGGAAATAAATCATAACTATTTTTTGTGAATGTGGAGATCTCAAATATGTAAAGACACGGAAAAGTAAGTATGTTATATTTTCTAAAGAATGGTACACAGCTTTCATCGGATTTAAGATGGAACACAGCTCTAAGGCATTTCTTTTGTGCTTTAAAAATAGAGTGTCTATTGGATGAATTACCCCAAAAGATAATCCCAAATCGCAGGGCCGACGTAACATAAGCATTATATGCAATTAATACTGTAGATACATGAGCAACTTTATTCAACATATAAAGAACATAGGCATATTTATTTAGTTTTTTACCTAGAAGTTCACATTGTGCATCCCAGTTTAATTTATCATCAATGGTGATGCCAAGAAATTTTGCAGTTTGAGCATCTGATATAGGCTTGTCTTTGTATTTAATGTTGAGTGTCTGTTTGTTTGTACGTTGATGAAATTTACGGATTTATAAATGAATACCCAGATTTGAATTTCATCGATAATTAACGCTTATGATACTTTGCTTCTGGTCCACGCAGATATAGACGTGGGCTAATACTAGATAGTTCAATTTGATATTTTGCTTTATGCTGCTATTTGTTTTATATTTCCATAGCCTCTCAAATAACATGGATACTTAAAATAGAAAAGAAAAAAAAATTACATAAACTTTTCTTGAATGTCCAGCTAACATTATGATCAATCTATATCATTAACAATAAACAAAATTGACCTTTATCATAAATCTGTAACCCTTAGGGCAGTAATCGAAACAGCAATTCAGAAGGAAAGAGAGGAACAATTAAAGTTCAATAAGGAACTGAAGAGAATGAGAGACGAGCAGAAACGCAATGATGACGACGACATCATCAGGAAGGCGAAGGAATGGCACGAGCTGATGGCCCTGCGCAAGAAGAGGCGGTTTGACGCTAACAAACAACACCAGAAGGAGATTCTTGAGCAGTAAGTAAAAATATGGTCGAATTGACAAACTGTTCCTTTTTTGAAAGTCGGTTAAATATTGTTAGCTAATAGGTTTATAGCCAAACTAACGATGGCAGAAGATAATAATCATACTCAAACAAGTATGTATTGCAGTTGTTATTTTTGTAAATTTTAATTTCATATTTGTAACTTTCAAAATTTAATTTTGCAAGTTTAGCACTTAAGTTTGATGTACTAACAAGTCAGCCGCTGATGCTTAATTAAATGAAATGAATTATTAATTATCATGACGCTTAGTATCTTGCCATAAGGCGGTGTACTGTAAACTCCAGCTGAGAGGCCAAACGGCCGGAGCCTGGCACGACCGAGTAAGAAACTTGCGGAATATTATTAAGAAATCTTATAGTTGATATTTCATAACTTAAAAACTTCTTTACTAACGCATATGGCTGACTAAACGATACTTTTTTAATAGACGATATGTCAATGTCCTTTTTCATACATTTCATTTACCAAAATTTTACATTGTTATTTATAAAACCCTGTAACAAACAAACTACGCAATAGTAATGGAAACCATTTCTAGAGCACACGAAGTCGCAGAACGCAACCGCATGGAGTACGAGACTGAATTGGAATTGCAGAAAATTGACAACATCAAAGCCGAGGAACAAATGGATGAGCTCAAGAAGTTTGAGGAAGACTTTGTAAGTACATCCTTTTTTCATATAAGTACCTTACAGTTACATATAATCTTACTGTTTTCTTCTGTGGTCATAACCAAGAAATTTATGACGACGCCGAACATAACTGTAGCATGATACAGTGCGTAGATTTTCATATGATAAGGTAACATCCCAGCCACATATTATAGAATAAAAAGGCAGGTGACGCTAACTACTCGTACGTTCACGTGCATCTGTGTGCTTGTTATGTTACATAATCTTAAGTTACCTGTGAAAAGATAATCAATTTATTGAATAACGAAGCCCTCGTTACGTCAAATTAGACGACGTTTTTGTATTTGTTTTTGAATTTGTATTTGCTTTTCGGCATCACTCGAGTCTTGAGCGCACTCTATCTACCCTATATTCTCTATATGTGGTACGTATACTTTCCTCTTTGATTCGATAAAAAGTACAGACATAAAATATCCCTGTCAAAATCGACTCTATTATATTCAGCAATATGAACTGTTTGTCCAGAAAGCGGCAGAGAAAGCGCGTATCTGGTCAGACATGGAACGGTCCCGGGGTGAGACGGAGCAGCGGCGGCGCGAGGTGGCCGCGCGGAACCTCATGGACGACCGCCTCATCGACGTGCTGCAGCGGTCGCGCGCCCGGCAGGAGCGGCGCCGCAAGCAGACTGAGAGCGATGTAAGCACAAACGTTATCTGTGTTTAATTAGAAGGTAAGTATCAACCGATTCTGGTCTGGCAGCGAAGTCGAAGCAGCTCTTTGAGTATCAAGAACTGGAAGGCAATGGCGCAAGACCGAAAAGTAAAAATCTCTGGCTTCGGAAGCCAAGACCCATTTGGTTCACTGAGCCAGCTTTGTTAGTAAGTTGTGCCAGAAATCGTCGTAGACTGAAACATAAAGTTTCAGTGCAAGTGCAAGTGCTGCAGCGGTCGCGCGCCCGGCAGGAGCGGCGCCGCAAGCAGACTGAGAGCGATGTGAGCACAAACATTTTTGCCTTTTTTTTCACCGATTTCCTCCAAAAAACGAGGGGTTATGTGATATTTTTAACCGACTTTCAAAAAAAAGAGGAGGTTATCAACTCGACCTTATTTTTTTTATATATGTTACCGCATGTGTCCCGCGTTTATGGACCGATTTGAAAATGTTTTTTTTTTGCATTCGAAAGAGTAGAGTTCCAGTATGGTCCCATAGAAATTTGGTTCAAGTCTGATCATCCATGTGGAAGATATTCCAGGGAACTCCTCGAAAATCAACGGAATAAGCTCTGCGGTTAAGGTTTAATGATGTATATATCAACTGAATTGTGACTAGATGATGTGATTACCCTTCACAGGACACTAAAAAGTGATAAATAAAAATTTTCGCCAAAAAATAGAACCGACTTCCTCGCTCTAAAAAGTAGAAAATAACTTTTATTTCATTTTTGTTGAAATCTATACAAAGTCGGTGCCTTTATCTATTTTCAATTTAAGAAAATTTTTATTATTTTATTACTATGCCTCGGGATCTTGTCTTAGTACCTTCGTAGATCGGGGAATTTAGTGTTCGAATGAGTTTGGGCAAAAAGTGGAACTCGTTTAGAAAAACCGTCGGACTTTATTAAAGTTACTCGAACAAAGATAATAAACAATGTAACTTTAATTCTAGATAAAAGAAGAAAAGTTGAGAGTTCTTGAGAAAATAAGTCAAAAACTGGAGAGTGGAGACGCTGCGCGGGAAGCTAAGGAACAGAAAAATCTCGAAAAGGCGATCAAAGAAAAAGAAGCTGCGTAAGTATAAATGATATGAGAACGCTACTAATTGATAGGTATCTAATAAAAATTAACACGCGGTTTCTTATATAAAATGTTACAAATAAATATGCGGTTTATTGATAAATATTAAAAATATAACAAGTAGACACGCGCTTTTTATTCGATTAAAGACCATTGACATCGAAAAGATATAATAGGACAGGAATATATTATGGCTTAGATTTTAAACTTCTTTTTATATATTTTAACACTTATTTTATACAACAACAGAACGGTTGTAGAACAATACAAAACGGTTTGTATAAAGGAGCAGCCTTATCGCTGAATAGCGATTTCTTCTAGGCCACCCTTTAGGAATAAACGAAACAAAACGGTTTGAGGCAGGTAGCAGTAAATTTAAAATGTAGCTTTTTATAGTCATTCTTTAAATTGCAAAATTATTTGTTTCTTGCGCTCAGTGCTGAAGCCCGTCGCCAAGCGGATGCCCGCAAGCGCGAGCAGTTCAAGCAGGAGCGCGTCGAGGTGCGGCGCCAGTTCCTGCGCGACGAGGCGCAGCGGCTGCACGAGTTCAACACCATGCGCCAGTGGGAGATCATGAACAGGTTTGATTAATAATAATATTCCTTGACATTTAACACAACGCCATCTAGTTCGAAACTTAGCAAACTAAGCTTACACTATAGACGTTTGATAACTGAAAGTATGTCTTTCAGAAACATACTTTTTTTGTAAATATATATGAGTCTCACACACTCCGGCGTAATAGACAATTGCTGTATTCACTGCACCAATTGGGTCGTATTAAATAACGTCTATATATGTTGTAGTTAACTACAGCAAATGAAACGATGGTTCACTTATTGTTATTAATTCAATAACGTTTTCAGCGTCAACTTCATTTTACGATACTTTTAACCATGTTCATGATTTTCGAAATAAAATAATGGCAGTGAAACTTTTTACGATACATGATATTTGATACATTAATCATAACAATGTAGTGTAATGTGATCGGCATTTATAAACATTTTTTTGGCAGATTCAAAAATGCTGAATTGTATGAAGACTTCAAGGAAAAGTTACGCTTGGATAAAGAGAGAAAGATAAAAGAATACCGCGAAGATATATTGAAACTCTGGGTAATGATTCTATAGAAGAAAAACGACGAATGAAATTATTTAATTAGAAATCGTAATATTTTATATATTTATATTAGAAATGACAATTATCATAACTTTATTTCTAGTTCCGTTTTATCTATAATCTAGATTGGCGTCATCAGATCACTCTAAAAAACCATTTGTTAATTTGAGTTAAAGATAATCCGTTTGTTTCATTAAATTCAATTTTAATCTGTTCTAGTATCTAATTAAACTTGGTCATCGAATTAAACTTAAATCATAAATAATAGAAAGAACGTGATGATCGCGAGGCCCGCGAACGCGCCGAGACCCGCTACTTCTACGGAGAACTCGCGGAGAGCAAGCTGCGAGACGCCGACAACAAGCTGCTGACACACGGCGCCAGGCTGCTGGAGGAGGCGCGCGCTCATGGGCGCCCGACGCACGCTCTGCACCGAGCTATAGATGTGAGTACACAATACACAACAAGCTGCTGACACACGGCGCCAGGCTGCTGGAGGAGGCGCGCGCTCATGGGCGCCCGACGCACGCTCTGCACCGAGCTATAGATGTGAGTACACAATAAGTTAGTAGCTAGTAGTTAAGCTGACACACGGGGCTAGGTTGCTACAAGAGGCTACTAGGCGACTACTTGCTTGAGCTCAAAGCCGTGACACGCATAGTTTACGGCCTTACGGACCATATTTATTTATCTATTATTCCTCCTACGAAAAGAGAACCTTGACCAGTCTGAACCACAGCACTGGCCGGCCGTCAGGCCCCGGGGATTGATGTTTTGAAGTGGAAAACATTTCAACATCGCCATTTAGGGAATTGTGACGTTACATGACGCCACACACATCGTTTTATTTTCTTAAAATAATTAATGTTGTTTTCTTTCTCTCAGCGTTACTGCAAGCAGTACCGCTTGTACCCGATGCCGGAGCTGCCGACGTCGCTGCAGGAGCACTACGGGTCGTACGCGCCGCGCGACCAGTCGCGGCCCGACGCGCACTACGTGTACCCGCCGCCGCCCGTGCCCGAGGACCAGATGACTGAGGCTGAGCTTAAGCGGGACGGATTGCAGGCTGCTAAGGTATGACTTGTTATATCATTCAGATGTTGTCTTCAATACGTGATTATAGTCGAAAGGGAATTCAATAAAAAAGTATTTAATTGACGACCCGATTGGCGCAGTGGATACCGAAATGATCTATTCGGCCGGAGGGTGTGCGTTCGATCCCCACGAGTAGAATATTATAATAATATTATGAATATTGTAATTTTCTACTGTCTGCGTGCTAATATTTCTATAGTATAAATGTTTTTACAAAAAAATATGTTTAAGCATGTCTAGCAGTTATCTAGTTTTCATGGGTTTGCTTAGTTTGTGGACTAGATGGCGTTGTGTTAAATATCCAGGAATATTAATTAAAAACTATCTTCACAGCCTGCACCCGGATCCTCTAAAATTGAAGCAAAATCTGAGCCTCCAGTCGATGACTACAGGAGAGCGGGGCCAGCAAACGGATTGCAAAGGAAGGTGTGTAAAAATAATGTATAGTTTTTTGTATATTACCAACATATTATGTAACATGGGTATATTACCAAGTAACATTAAGAATTCATTGCTTATAAATGCTGAGCAGATTTAAATTATTTTTGACAAATAAATACGATAAACTTTGAATCGAATTTGAGTTATAGATATATTATATTGTTCTATTTTGGTTACTCACTTATAGAACCAGTTTTTACTGGTTTTTAAGCTCTACTAGAAATCGACGATTAATTAAATTATCGTCTTATTTTATTTAATACCGTAGTAATGATTTCCCTTTTAATTCCAGAGTTCTTTACCGAAAATAATTCCATGCAAGAACGAGACCTGCCGCTGCGACTTGAAGAAATAAAACAACGCTTACAAAATATCATTTTATTTATTTCAT
>LQNK01000004.1:453786-466950 GCA_001586405.1 Phoebis sennae | reverse complement strand
TCTAGTTTTTTTTATTGTTTTGTACTTTTTATAAGCAATAAAGTGTTTTCATTTCATTTCAATAAAAATATATTTAAGAAATTTATACTTTAAGAATGATACCTGCTTTGATGAATTGTGACTTGTGACACTCAGCCCTCAGAAAGAGAAAATAAAAAAATTGCACTTTGTGTTTATTAAAGTTCTCAAGATTAGAATAGTGTATGTTAAGAGTTTTTAAAGAAAATTGTACTAAAGTATCTTATTAAAAAATTATTTTGTTTTTTTTTTAACAGCTGAACGAAAGCACAATGGAGATTTCAAAAAAGAAAAGAAAGAGAAAGAAGAGAAGAATAAAGTGAGAATCAACCGCAATGCTCGACTTTGCGTCCGTAATGTGTCATTTAAAGCCACAGAGGAATCGCTAAAGGAACATTTTGAGCCTTATGGGACGGTGCAAGAGGTGAAATTGTTGAAGAAACCTGATGGGAAGCTAGTTGGTTGTGCTTTTGTGCATTTTAAAAATGTACCCATGGCTAAGAAGGCTTTGCTTAACACTAACATGAAACCGTTTTTGGGTAAGTAGTCAATATTTATTTTTAGACTATACTTTTTCTGGATTTATTGAAATCATGTGCACAGAATATATTTATATTTATATTTATGATATTTATATATTTTTTATATTTATATTATTTTATTGTAATGGACTAGCTTTAAGCGTACTATTGTACCTACAAAGTGAATAAATAAATGAAATAAATAAATAAGAACTGCATCAAGTGTGTTAAAATATATGAAAGTGTGAAGGGAAAAGTTGATATTTTTGCTTGCATAAATACAGCTGACATGAAAAAAAATATTTGTACAGAAAAAATGTTTTATAGATCTTTATGGAAATAGAAATGACAACTTATAACACAAAAAGTCAATATCGATTTAAAACTTCTTCTATTTAACCTTTTGTATAAAGCAAATATATTTATTTTGACCCTTCTATTTCCAGGCAGACCAATATCAGTGGATTGGGCCGTAGCAAAAAATAAATACATGCAACATGTGGTGAACCAACAAATTGAAATGGAGGGGCAAATAAAGAAGGAGGACTCTGACAGTGATGATGAACAGCCTCCAATGAACATCTCCAGTGAAGAGGTTAAGGAGGAAATTAAAAGTAAGTGGAGTGATTTAAGAAAAGATTTTTATCATCACATAATGATAAAATATCATCATCCTATGATGAAACCAGATTAATAACCAATAAACTAAATTAATTTCTTTAATCCTTTGATGTCCAAATTTCAGATGATTTATGCAGTTGTGTCAATGATAATAATAGTAATATTAATAACAATTAATTTTATACAAATTTTTCTTATATTTATTTAATGTAAAATATTTTGTTGTGGGTTAGAAATTAGAATAGTGGATTTGTTTCACTTTTTGATGAATCAAGAAGTAAAGAATACTGTTTTATGGAATACTCTAATATTTATATTCTTTTTTAATTTCAGGTGAGTCAGACAGTGATAAGAGTGATAATGAATCAGATGATGACGAAAAAAGTGATCAAAGTGAGGGCGAGAGTGATGATGAAGAAGATGAAGAGGAGGATGAGGAGGACGAAGATGGAGAGGATGAGGATGAGGAGGATGAAGACATGAAGGATGATGATGATCAGAGTGTTACCAGTACACAGCCTGAGAGACAAAGGTATTTGTATATTTGAATTTAAAAATCTAGGATGTTATTGATTTGAACAATCTTTCTTCATAATTTTAATAAATAAAAAAATGTAGATACTTTTTTACTATGGAAAAGCAAATAATAGACGAAGTAGTAGTGGGTAATCAGATGTTTAGTTTGTACCATCAACAAGGAACATTTACAACTTATTAAATGAACACTTCAAAGTTTAATGATTTAAAGAGATAATTTTGCAATCAAATTATTTTCTGTAAAGCTTAATGTTTATATAACATACAATTAACTTACAATTTAAAATATTCCAGGATAAAACTGAATGATGCTGAAGATGGTTGCACAGTTTTTCTCACCAACGTCCCATTCAGTGTGGACAATGAACAGTTGCAAGCCTTCGCAGAGAAAACTGGTCCAGTGAAATACGCACTAGTATGTGTAGACAAGCTTACGGAGCACTCTAAAGGATCAGCTTTCGTTAAGTTTGTGGTAAGTTTTTATTTGACGACCCGATTAGCGCAGTGGTTCAGCATTGGTCTATTACGCCGGAGGGTGTGGGTTAGATCCCCACGAGCAGAAAATTATGATGTGATGAACGTTATAATTTTCTACTGTCTGGGTGTTCATTTATCTATAGTATGTACGTATTTACAAAAAAAAGTATGTTTAAGTATGTCTATCAGTTATCTAGTTTCCATAGTATAAGCTTTGCTAAGTTTGGGACTAGACGGCGTTGTGTTAATTGTCCAGGAATATTTATTTATTTATTTAGACTCCTCATATCCTCAATTAAACCATGTAGCCTTATAAGACCATAGTCTTATAACATATTATTGGACACTAGCTGTGCCCTGCGGTTTTACTGTGTTTATCTCCCATTCAAATATACAAAATTTCATGCAAATTGGTTCAGTGGTTAAGACGTGAAGTAGCGACAGACAGACAGAATTACTTTCGCGTTTATAACTTGCTTGTTTTATTGTTGCTCAGAAACGCAATTTTCACAGTTACTGGACGTTTAGCTGTTTTGATAAACTAACGTTAACAGTGACTCAAAAACCGGACATTAGCAGTGTAAAATGAGTAGATCGTTTTTGTTAGGATTTTTGAAGAATTATTCATAAAGTTTACAATTACTACTTTGTAATAACCATACATTTTTTTTCAGAACAAAGAAGACGCAGAGCGTTTCCTAGCGCTTCCACCATCAGACCTTCGGCTGGAGGGCCAGGCGATGATGGTGAAGCCGGCGCTGAAGAGGGAGAACGTCCTCAAAGACAAGAAGCAGCCCAAGGATAACAGGAATCTGTATTTGGTGAAGGAGGGAGGTTAGTTATTGGTCATTTGGAAGCAATAGGTGTAGAATATAGGAGAAAATTTGTTCAGGATAAATACAGCTAAATATTATTGGTAAAAAAAAACTTTTTTTTTATTCGCACAAAACACTTAAAAAGATAAAATAAATGACATAAATATTGATTTTTGATCAATAGTCAATCTTTTATTACTCACTTTAATATTATAAATGCGAAAGTAACTCTGTATGTCTCTTCTCCACGCATAAAACACTGAACCGATTTGGATATTTTTGTACAAATATAGTTTGAAACCTAAGAAAGGAAAAAAGATAATTTTTATCCCGAAAATCTTAGGGGAACGGGAGATATACACTAGTTACACAGTGGAATAATAATAATCAATTAATTGTTTTATAGCAACCTTTTTAAACCTTATGTCAAAGTTCCTTTTTGTGTAAGGTCTAAGACCTTAAGTAATGATAGTAATATTATTTATACTTTTAGTGTAAACGTAGAAATAATATACCTATACAATTAATCCTAATACATATTATAAATGCGAAAGTGACTGCCTGTATGTCTGTCTCTTCACCCCGAAACCACCGGACCGATATGGATGTAATTTTGTAGTTGTCAGTGGAGCGGGGCTAGTAAATAAATAAATGGAGAATGTTACTAGGTATGCCAAATAGGTTGAAAGTTTGTTACCGTATAGCTTGTACCTATACAAATACACTGTTTTTTGTTGCAGTCGAAAATACCAAGTATTTTCATTTTATAAGCTTTTAAACTTTCGAGTTCCGCTAAAGTCACGTGACCGCTTGTGGCGTCACAAAACAGACGCCGCGCGGGCCGCGCTACTTCGCAGCAACTATAATACGTGTGGGAAGCGCTATAGCGAGCGCATGAGCTGTCTGTTTTATGACGTCACACCGCCGGTTACGATTTGTTTTGCTTATAAATCAAAAACTAATTGACGTAACAAAATAATTTTTTCAACAGTATTTTTTAGTTAAAAAAAACAATATGAAAAGCTAAAAATCAAAATTTGTTAACATTCTTCAATGTGTGTGCAGTGGTGGTGGCGGGTACGAAGGCGGCGCTCGGCGTGTCCGCCAGCGACATGGCCAAGCGACTCGCGCTAGAGAGGAGCAAAACGCAGATGCTGAAGAACTTGAACAGGTACACAGCAATCATTAAAATATACCTCTTTAATTTTATGGAACAAATAGGATTGTTTTTTTTTAATGTTTGTATGTAAGCATGAAAGAACTTTATACGATGATAATTCGAGTATCGTTTATCCGATCTTGATAAAATTTCATAAGCGGATAGTTTAGACAAAAAATGTCTTCGCTCCCATGGGAATATCGGGATGATATATAGCCTATAGCCTTCCTCGATGAATGGGCTATCTAACACAAAAAAAAAAATTCGAATCGGACCAGTAATTCCTGAGATTAGCGCGTTCAAACAAACAAACTCTTCAGCTTTATAATATTATATAGTATACATTTGTTTATATTATGAAGTGGTCTCTATAAACATTTCTCTTACTAAGCTGTATTATTGTATTCATTGGGGTAGGAGCTGTCATCTGTCACAGGTCACTCTGTGACCTAGCTAAGATGCCAGTTGCGATCCACATTAACATTCTGTTAGACCTTATTTATATTATTAGTTAATTTATAGTTCTTAAGGTTTTGTTGTGAGAAATAAATAAAATTTATTATTATTACTATTATTCTATAATTTCGTTAACAGATTCGTATCCCGCTACCGGCTGGTAGTCTCAAACCTCACGCCGAACTACATGGACGACACGCTGCGCCGCCTGTGCCGGCGCTTCTCGAGCAAGGGCGCCGTCATCACCGAGGCGCGCGTCATGCGCGACCTGCGCGCGCCCGTGGGCCGCGACGGACGGCATCCGTGAGTACTAGCCTTTATGAGCCTATTGAGTACTAGCCTTAATGAGCCTATTGAGTACTAGCCTTTATGAGCCTATTGAGTACTAGCCTTTATGAGCCTATTGAGTACTAGCCTTTATGAGCCTATTGAGTACTAGCCTTTATGAGCCTATTGAGTACTAGCCTTTATCATAGAGCCTATTGAGTACTATCCTTTATGATACCCTTCAAGTGACGAGCCCATATGTTCCTCAAAGGCCGGCAAAGCATCCGTCGAACGGCATCTGTGAGTCACACTCACTAGCCTTTATGATAGCCATCAAGAGCGTATTGAGGACTAGGCTTTATAGTACCCTTCTAAAGAATCTATATGTACCTCAAAGGCCAGCGAAGCACCTGCGGCACCTCTGGTGTTTCAAGGGTTCATGGGCGGTGGTGATCTCTGCATTAAAAAAATATATATAAGCTCAGGGGCGTTGCTAACTGATGGCCCAAAGGGGGAGTTGATACAGAGGATGAAATAAGGATTAATTTTAAAAATTCTCTAGAGGAGGGGGAAGCTGTTCTCTGCTTTGCCTGCCACTTAGTGACGCCAAGAAATATAAAGAAACTAAATTATTATTGTAATACATTTGTGTTAACCAGTTCAATCTCTTATAACTATTGCAGATTGCCAATTACTGAATGCTATTTTTTATTTAATACATAAGTCGTATCATAGTACTTAGCATTTGTTTGATTTGTTTTTAATATTAATTATGTTTGGTACAGTTCAAAAGGCTACGGCTTCGTGATGTTCACGCGGCATGAGGATGCCCTCGCATGTCTGAGGAAACTCAACAATAACCCAGATGTCTTCGATAAAAATAATGTAAGTAAATTAACGTAAACCACAATACACACAGCGACACTAACACATCCAAGATTTTGCACTTTTACACTAACCTATACATTTAAAATTTTGAAGATGCAACCATACACAGACTGCCTCACAATAAATAATTGTTAGGCAATTGTTATTAACCTCAAGAATTTTTCTGTTTCAGAGACCAATTGTTTCGTTCTCAATAGAAGACAGAACAGCGTTGAACGCAAGGAAGAAGAGATTGGAGAAATCCATAGCAAACAATCCACTAGCCAAGAAAGACACAGAAGAAGGCGCCACTAAAGGAAAAAATAGAAAACGAAAGCGACCCGCCATACCTGATGAAAGCTACGCTAAAAAAGCAAGATTTGATAAAAATCCTAAAAAGAACGATGCAGGGCAATTCGTTAAAAAACCAAGTGATGACCAATTTGGGGAATACACAGGATTAACGGCAAAAGTCGGGGCGCCACACAAAATGAGAAACAACCATAAACTAAAGATGCAAGCCGAGGTACATAGACAAAATGTTAAGATGGAAAAGAAAAAGAGCAAACGGTCGTGGCATTTGAAAATGGCGGCCAAAGAGAGGATAAAGCAACCGAAACAGAAGATCAATAAGAATAAGATTGGGAAACGGAATAAGAAGAGGAAGTTTAATGATGAATTTAATTAGGTGTAAATAAATTTATAAAATAGACTAAAGATATATTCATTTACGAATTCGCGCTCCACTATCTTTCTTAATCGATGACAGTATATGTATGCAAACTTCCCGCTAGTGTGAGGTTTATAGGTTCACACTCATTACCCATGTGTGTACACGCACACTAAAATAAATAGACTGATCTACAAAGTGACTATTTCCAAATTCATAAATTTGGGGGGGCGCATCGTCGTGGATGGCACTGCTGTAGAATAGAAAGAATTTGTAAAAGCAGTCCAATAGTTTTCAAATCTCAATAATCTAATAATCCTATCAACGAAGTTTTTCTTTGGTACAAGCTTATCTTGGTTTGGACCTAAAAATAATGTGACTTGAAATTCAGTTATAATATTAATACTAGCTAAGCACTCGGCTTTATGCAGCATGATGTTTAAATTTATCGTTTTTCCATGACGTACAAAATTAACTTCAAAACTCATTACAGCAGGAGTAGGTATAGGACAAAAATAAAAACAAATAGCATAACTTTGAAAAAGTTTAATAAAAAACTATTCTAAATACTTAACCTAACCTACACTTATATTAGTAGGACATAAAACAATACAAAGACAGTATAATTGATATAGTTTTAGTATTAAATTAAACTATGCTATTACAATATCTTAAATTTTACTGCAATTCGTACACCCTGTAAATGTCCTAAGAAATATAAATTTACTAATACACATATTACTGCTAAATATTACATATTTGTTGCTATATCCAAAATAATTGAATCTTTTAAATAATTTTGAGATTAACCAGATGTAATTTTAAAGTGCTTTTTCAGTGTATAAAAAAGATGTATATAAAAAATTTCAAGTGCATTTATTACAACAAAAACGAATTAACATTAAGCTTACATTCTACCAATCAGTCGATAAAGATACATGAACCCGCTAGAGAATCACCACTCTTATATTGCAAACTTATTTATATACTTACAATTAGTGCAGCTGATAGATAAAACAAGGAACTTTTTTATAAAAATACAAAGTATTTTCGTCCTTAAATAATAAATATGTTAAAAGTTATATAAGGTCAACACCGTCATGTTTTCATGTAAGATTTAAAATGGAAACTAATACAGCTGCAAACAATAAAATGTAAAATTTCACAACTAAAGGATTTGAGGTTTGAATTTTAATTAATTTATAATGTGATAGAGTCAAGAGAGAAGACAAATATGATTTCTTTATAAAATGTGCTCATATGATTGAAACAAATCATTCTAACATTTCTCGATTAGATTCAATTACAAAAACACTTACATTTACTCTTTTGAAGTATGAATCTAGAATTAAAAGCTTTCTTAATAATTTTGCCAGTGACGGCTTTTTATATCAAAAAAGCTTCGAGAATCGTCATACATATAAAGGCACACGTACACTTGTACACAATTCTGACAATTTAATACATAAAGGAATATAAGGGCGTTTGTTCACAAAAAAACTATGTAAGGCTACCCGCACACGACACACTAAGTTTTTTTTTTTTGAACTACTTCTTTTAGTTTAATGGCTTCCATCAAAGATGGATTCTGCCAATGTCGCAATGCTTGTGCTTGTTAAGACTTATGAGGGCACTCATTGTTGAACTATCAATCAGTCACAATTTTTTTCTAATATATAACGGACCGCGTCATGATAATTTTTCTATTTTTATAAAATTTTCTAGATCGTAGCGCTAGTCAAATTTCGTTAAAACCAGAACGCGTACTGTAAGGTAGGTAAAAATCATGTCCATGTAAATCTCCAATTTACGGGTAATAAAGGCACATACGTACTCGCATATGACCATATAAATCTGCGGGTAGTCATACATAAAGGTCGTAGTGCGAGTCAAATTTCGTAAAACCAGAATACATACGGTAAGGCAGATAAAAAAAACGTAAATCTGCAATCTGCGGGTAGTCATACATAAAGCTACGTACACACTGGCCTCAAGCGGTGGCGCGGCTCTGCTGCGGCGCGGCGAGGGCCACGTGCTCGCGCAGGTGCGCCCGCAGCAGCGCGACGTACTCGTCGCGGTGCTTCGTGAAGTGCTGCACGTGCGGCGAGCGGTCCCAGCATTGCCATGTGCACTAGAATTAAGAACGCATTTAATAAATATATATATTTTTTAATATATAAACTTAATTGGTGTTGTACACAATGCATTAATGTAAAATATTTGTTGTAACTGGTTAACCCTTATATAATGAACAAACAAGTTTATAGTTTTTTACTAAAAACGGCTCGTACGCCTGTGACGGGGGTTAGTTGGTGTCTGCCGGCGCCGCAGGTTGGGTGGTCTCTGTTGGGATTGGCCGCCGTGTGCGTGCTCACCTTCATGCCCATCTTCACCCAGCTATCGTACACGGCTCGGTTGCTCCTCTCGGCGCCCACTGGGTCGGAGGCAGAGAGCAGGAACAGCGCGGGCGTGGCGCAGGTTGGGTGGTCTCTGTTGGGATTGGCCGTCGTGTGCGTGCTCACCTTCATGCCCATCTTCACCCAGCTATCGTACACGGCTCGGTTGCTCCTCTCGGCGCCCACTGGGTCGGAGGCAGAGAGCAGGAACAGCGCGGGCGCGTGGCACAGGTTGGTGTGGAACAGTTGCGAGGAACGGATGTAGTGCACCGTGGCCGACGAGTGGAACGTCTTCAGGTGGTAGCTGAAGACAAACATACATATAAAAATTCCAGTGCAATAACGTTGTCATAAAATTTTATAGATAAATGAACCATCGTATGATTTTTTGTAATAGTTTAAACGTTCAACTCCCCCTGAAGAAGTACCTTCGCAACAGTCTGCAACTGTCGGCCTATGCCATGTAAATAAGTCGTGAATATAAACCATGTAAACTATCATAAAAGGCATAAGGCATAAGGCCTTTTATGATAGTTGATAGGTAGAGACATTGCAAAAAAACATTGAAATCATAAGTCAATAACCATGCAATGGTGTAAACGGGATGTTTTGACCTTGTTCGAGACTATGAGACCAAACAAGGGGCAACGTTAATTTTTTCTTAATCTGCTGACCCCCTCTGACTTCAACCCCCAAAACATGTAACTAAAAGATGTGAAATCCCGGAACTAAACCAAAATTTTCAGTGTCTTCTAAAACTTTCAGAATAATTTTCCCACTGCCCCCAGAATTCAAAGGACGTCTTGCCATTTTTTTTAAATCATCATTGAAATACTAAAGACCTCAATAATACTAAACCAATATCTATTTAGGACGAAAATTTAGTGCCAGTATCTCTTAAAATTTAAAATTTACAAAACAATTATCTTATAATTAAAAGAATATTCGCAACCTACTTTCATTTAATTTCGATAAACTCAAGTATGTCACAAACTCACAAGTGCATGTCACCGATATTGCACAACTAGCTGTACCCCGCGGTTTCACCCGCTTAACTTCTGATTAAATGACAACTCCGGGATTAAAAGTAGCCTATATGTTATTCTGAACCCTTATCTATATGTGTACCAAGTTTCATCATAATCGGTTCAGTAGTTTTTGCGTGAAAGAGTAACAAACATCCATACATCCATACATACATAGTAGTAGGATTAATTATGCAACAAGAACGATCTGATAGTGATAATTTGTCGATATCAACGAGATATATGATTGCGTTCATGAATATTTCCATGTGTTATCAGCGTTGACATTAGAGGTCAATGTTAGTGCATCGGTGAGTTTGTTGCGAGGCAAGATTTGACGTTGGCTTAGAATCAAATTGCTTATAACCTGCTGTTCTGTTTCTGTTGCTGCTGTGTAAAAGGAGGAGGTTTTCAAATTGACCGTATTTTTTTCATGTTTACCGTATATCGCTTTATGGACCATTTTGCATTCGTAAGAGTAGAGTGTCTGTGTGGTCTCATATAAATTTGTTTCAAGTCTGATTATACATGTGGAAGATATTCCAGAGAACTAATCGAAAATCAACAGAATAAGCTCTGCGGTTAAGGTTTTATGATGTATGTACCTATTAAACTCTAATTCTGAGACTGAATTGTGACTAGATAATGTGATTACCCTTCACAGGTCACTAAAAAGGGAAAAATAATAAGTTATTATTTCAGCAAATAAATGAGTTTGACTCACTCCATATACGCCTTGAGGGTCTTCTGCATGATCTTGTTCTTGGGGAACACTGCGGCGGGCACCCCGATGGTGATCTCAGTGATGTCGGCCGCTGAATCCCAGATCTGAGCTGCCACGCGGTCCAGCAGAGGTTGGTACCTGACGAGACATTTTTACATACAAAAAATACTTTGTTGTCAAGTTTCAGAGATTATGGCATATCTCCAATTTGTTGTAGTAACGTAAGCAAGTAAATTTAATTAATTTTAATTAATTATTTATCTACTAGCTGTACCCCGCGGTTTCACCCGCGTAACTTCTGATTGAATGACAACTCCGGGATTAAAAGTAGCCTATATGTTATTCTGAACCCTTATCTATATGTGTACCAAGTTTCATCATAATCGGTTCAGTAGTTTTTGCGTGAAAGAGTAACAAACATCCATACATCCATACTTACAAACTTTCGCCTTTATAATAGTAGTAGGATTATGGTACGTAAATCTATCTATTTATGATCTCTCCAATCGTCACTATGCCATTGGGAGCTGCTGAAAATCAGCGCTGCGACTAACTTAGGAGCAGCATATGCTGAGCAGTTTCCCTTTCAACGCCACTCTGTTACTTGTTTGTTATTAAGTTATTATTTGTGTCTTATTCTGTGTGGTTCTCGAATAAATCTTTCTTTCTTTCTTTCTTTTTTAAATTGATATGTATGACTAGTTTAAGGTTTTATGATTATTAAACATCATAATTTAATACGAGACCGTTGTTTTCTTATATCCCCTAGACGCCCTGATTATAATCTGTTGTAGAGATAAATAAATGATTTTCCTTTCTTCTAAAATGTTAATAATTTTATTTATTGGTATTACACAAATGACATAGTAATTATAATTCATATATTTTCTCAATACATACATATTTTATGTTTAAGACTACACCAGAGGTAGGCAAAGTTTTTAATGCAAAGAGTGACCTGGCGGAGGATAATTTCAAATCCTATTTATTTATTAATTATACAATTCCATTATCAAACAATTCTTAGTCGATACGTCGGTATCTACGGTAGTCATTAGACCGTACTTTAAATCCATAAGTTTAGGCTTTAAACAAAAATATGTTGGACTAGCAGAAAAGATACGAAAGGCGCAAAGGGGATGTTTAGTCATAGTTTAGTCATAGATATACATATAATAGTACTCACAGTTGTCTATCCTTCATGACATGCACGCACAGCTCCCCCCACAGGTAGCCGGCCACCGAGAAGCCGTGCACCACCAGAGGTTGTTCATTGTCGTTCGCGGACATGAAACGCAAGAGATCGCCCGCTACTAGCTGTAAGGGGATTGTATTTCTTTACAATTAGGAAATGCAGTACTGAAAATAACCCCAAATAAGGATTTGGAGAAAATTTTGAAAAACATCATCAAAAAATTTATAAAAAACAATAATTATGTAATCGGTTTCCTAAAATTATAAACAATACTACTATAAATTATAATTTACATATAATGTTTGTTTACGATCTTTTACTAATTTATTATAAGCCAGTTGCAGACTACGTCGAAGCTCTGCTCCAGGTACAGGTTGGCGTACCTGAACCTAGAGAAAAGCCTATAACTGATCCAGTCTGAAGACCAAAATACCAGGGAAACCCTTCATGGGTCACATGAGCTGACAGAGCGTGCACGACATGGAGATCATGTCGAAGCCCAGTCCCAGGTACGAGTTGGCGTACCTAAACCTAGAGAAAAGCCTTGAAGATGCTTTTCCTTTAAAAACTGCCTTTATGATCTGAATCCTGGACTTACCCAGTTCTTGCGAAGTTGGTATAGCTCACGTCAGTCATTCTAGCACCACTCCTGGAAAACCTTTGAAGACGCTTTTCTTTTAATAGCTCACGTCAGTCATTCTAGCACCACTCCTGGAAAACCTTTGAAGACGCTTTTCCTTTAAAAACTGCTCTAATAATTTGAATCCTGGATTTACTGAGGTCTTGCGAAGACGGTATAGTTAACGTCAGTCACCCTAGCACCACTTCTGGGAAACCCTTGATGACGCTTTTTCTTCATATCTGCCCTAATAATCTGAATCCATTCTGAAGACCAACATACCTGGGAGCCCTTCATGGGCCACATGAGCTGCCAGGGAATACTGGATAATGAGACCGCGTCGAAGCCCAGTTCCAGGTACAAGTTGGCAGACGTTATACTAGAGAAAAGCCTATAACTGATCCAGTCTGAAGGCCAACATACCTGGGAGCCCTTCATGGGCCACATTAGCTGCCAGGGCGTGCACGACACGGAGACCACGACGAAGCCCTGCTCCAGGTACAGGTTGGCGTACCTGAGCCTAGAGAGAAGCCTACGACTGATCCAGTCTGTAGACCAACATACCTGGGAGCCCTTCATGGGCCACATGAGTTGCCAGGGCGTGCACGACACGGAGACCACGTCGAAGCCCTGCTCCAGGTACAGGTTGGCGTACCTGAGCCTAGAGAGAAGCCTACGACTGATCCAGTCTGAAGACCAATATCATACCTGGGAACCCTTGATAGGCCACATGAGCTGCCAGGGCGTGCACGACACGGAGACCACGTCGAAGCCCAGTTCCAGGTACAAGTTGGCAG
>LQNK01000004.1:429531-449830 GCA_001586405.1 Phoebis sennae | reverse complement strand
GAGTTCTTACAACGCACAGGGCCCCAATAAGCCTATTCAGAGACAATACTTTAGTGGCGAGTGAGTTTGCGTTCAAATTAAGTTTCATTATTAATTCATTTCATATCCATACCACAGGTTGCGCCTAGCTTGGAAGCCAGGGACACATAAGTTTATGTAACTCTTAACTTGGTTAATAAAATATTTTTATTTTATTTTATTTTTTTTATTATTATTAAAATACAGGCTCGCCATGTATTTATGTCTTATTTGCAATACTGTTGCTATTTTACCGACACATGTATTGTTTATGAATACTGGTGATACTACCTTCCTCTTATTTATAACAACTTGGTTTCACTATATTTTAAGCTATTAACCTTGACTCAACCTAACCTTATAAATAAAAAAGACTTTGACGTCCATAATAAGATTACTGCGGTTATCTGAAAATTAATTGAGTACGACTTAAATTTTTTACACATTTTTGACAGGAGGCAGACATTTTTTTTTATTCCGAAGTATATTTATTTATTTTAATATTCACTGAACTTACAATAGTTACACCAATATAGGAATGAACATTTAACATATGACCCTTCGAACCTGGCGAACTCCATACCGGCATTCTTCTTTGTCTAACGTATTTAACGACTATTTATATTGATTAGTATAATTGTGTTTTTTACTATTCTTTTCACAATTTCTTTATCTTAATATTTTCCCACCTTTTAAGCCTTTTTTGGAATTCCACGAATATTTCGACTATAATAAGTTTAATATAGACTATAATAAGTCATATCGGTTCAGCCGTTCTCGAGTTTCAGCGAGACTAACGAACAGTGTAAGCTAAGCGAGCGAAGCCCGTAACAGATACTAAATAATTTAAGAAATTATTAATGCGAGGATCTGTGTTCATATTCTTGTTAGTGATGTAGGTTCTAGGATGTAACATAAGACCTAAATAACTCAAACGTTGTGTGGCTTAATGGTAAAAATCCCTATTTCCCGTCCGTACGATGTCTGTCCGACTCAATAGGCTAAATAAATGAGCTGTTATTCTTGTAACGGAGAATTTGTTTCATCCAAGACTGTCGATATTCAATAGTATGTAATCTACACTAATATTATAAAGTGCAAATATTTGATTTTTTGTTTGTTTGAATTGAATAGGTTCCGAAACTACTGGATTTGTGAAAGGGTTTTGATGAAATTTCATATTTATAGACCTCGAATTCAATGTGAAGCCGCTAAATTAAATAAGAAGAAAAACATCAAAAAACATTGATTTGTTAAGACATTAAATGCTACCAAAATTGATGTCAGGTATTTGAATACAAAACGTTAAAAACTTATTAATTTAACTCTTTATAACACCATAAATACAGAAAAACACAAAGTATATATTACAGAATTAACAGTACAATAGGCGGCCTTATCACTATACAGTGAAGTCTGCCAGGCAACCACTAGGTAAAAGGTACAAAAAGGTAACTTAAAAGCAATTGACTGTAGAGGATGGTATTATTCCTCCAACGAAAAGGGAGGATCCTCGACCAGCCCGAACCACAGGACTGGCCGGCCATTAGGCCCCAAGGATTGTTGTTTGGAAGTGGTATATATGCTTAGCGACGAAAATATTTCAACATCGCGATGTAGGATTTGTGACGTCACGTGACGCCACAAACCGTCAAAAGCACTCACTTCATAGTCTTCGGGTCGGTGTTGAGCTTGACCTTGTCATTGCTGATGTACTGTATATTCTTCGTGACGTCCTGCGTGTGCGCACCGCGGTCGCTCCACGCCATCGCGACCGGCGCGCACGAGAGCAACGGGCGGAGGCGGAACTGGAAGAGGAAAATGAACTGTATTGCTTAGGACATATGGTTGAATATCGGTGGACATGTTACTACTGTTACTAACCATGCATTTGTAACGTGATTAAAACGATATTGCATTTTTGTTGCTATGTCAGTGTATCCAAGGAAATTGATAGAAGATAAATAAAGAAATATTCAGGGACATTAAACACTATGCCATCTAGTCCCAAACTAAGCAAAGCTTGTACTATGGAAATTAGATAACTGATTGACATACATAAACATACTTTTTTGTAAATACATACATAATATAGATATATAAACACAAAGATTGCAGAAAATTACAATGTTCATCAAACAATAATTTTCTACTCGTGGGGATCGATCCACACCCCCGGCGCAATTGACCGTTGCCATATCCACTGAGACCATCACTACATAGTATAAAACAAAGTCGCTTTTTCTGTCATGTGCCATGTTGTATGTCCCTATGAACGCTCAAATCTTTAAAACTACGCAACGGATTTTGATGCGGTTTTTTTAATAGATAGAGTAACTCATGAGGAAGGTTTTTATCAGCATTGCACCCGTGCGAAGCCGGGGCGGGTCGCTAGTATTTTTATAAGCAAGAAATGTTTTTAATTGTCTATACTAACATTATAAAGTTGTTTGAACGCATTAATCTCAGGAACTACTGGTCCGATTCGAAAATTTTTTTTAGTGTTAGATAGCCCATTTATCGAGGAAGGCTAGGCTATATGCCTATGGCTGTTTAAATATCGCTTCGTACAGTTTGGGAAACCCTGCTATAGAGTATAGCTGATCGACCATTTGGGATGTACTACAAACTCATGTTGTTACACACTACAGATCTTCCTGATGATTTGACTCATGATTGACGCAACGGACAGTAGATGTTTGTTATCTACTTTCTGTACCGACCTTCTTTGAACACTACAAAGAAATAATTGTCTAATGATCTGTGGAATTTTGTAGTGAAATGGTTATAATCGCTCTTAAATACATAATTATTAATAGTAACTATGTAATTAATTGTTTATTATACGTAGTTCATAAATCAATTTCTGACTTCTCCAATCGTCACTTTACCATTGGGAGCTGCTGAAATGTGTGGTTTTTGAATAAATCCTTCTTCCTATTTTTAATTCGTTTTAATTCTATTTTTAAATACATTTACACGGAAGTATTCTTAGTACTAGATAACGGAGTAAGGATGACCTTCAGCTACAGAAAACAGTTTAGATATGACATAATGAAACGAGTAAATTATACCTATATTTAAACAATGAGAAAACATTATAAGTTAATAATACCTACACTGATATACAAACCAAATTATAGGATTGCTTCGACGTCGGCTTTTTGTGACAGATAAAAAGTTGACTAGGTGTTTGGCCTTGGTCAATGACTTGGGGTCCGAATGGACTATTACTAAAATTGTTAATATTAAAACATAAATCTTTGTAAACCCTAGTTAAGGTTATAAACTATATGTAAGCCGTGGTCACTTATAAATGGATGTGCATATGTCAGGTTTGATTGTACTGTACCTTAGACGTAAGTTTGTTATGTAACAGTCCTTTTGTGATCCTTAATAGATAAATAAATAAATAAATAAAAAATGACTAGGATGAAATGATACTGCGGATACAGCGCTGTGTTAAAAGAATTATGAATCATTCTATATTTGTTCAGTGATCAATTCTTACTAATATTATAAATGCGAAAGTAACTCTGTCTGTATGTCTGTCTCTACACCACATATAGTGTCCTCTTGTCTTTTGGTATGTTTGACACGGGGTTTTAATTTTTTTTATTAATGGGTCCTAGATGTGAAAACATCTTAAACAATCTTCTCTATTGAATGATATATAATATAGAAAGTATTCGCGTTAAAACAAAGAGGAAAATACTAATAAAGTAGGCTTTAACTTTTTGTGTATATTTTTAAAAGAAATCTCTTAAAAATATACTTTAATTTAATCATAAATATTACTGGCAATATAAAAAACGTAACAAAAATAGGTACAAAAAATCATTTCGTGTAAAGGATTTAGTTTAACGATATAAAAACCATAATAATATTAAATTACTTAATGTAAACTGTTGTGGGGTTTTTATACAATGCACAATGATTAATATATCATTGC
This sequence comes from Phoebis sennae, assembly GCA_001586405.1. NCBI lineage: Eukaryota > Metazoa > Arthropoda > Insecta > Lepidoptera > Pieridae > Phoebis > Phoebis sennae. The sequence goes on along the minus strand of LQNK01000004.1, from coordinate 445,860 downwards.
AAATAATGTAATTAAATACAAATATAAATTCTCTATTAGTATCTTTTTTTATGTTTTTATTGGCGTATGATCGTTCGATGACAAATTGTTTTATTGCATGAATTGAACATGCCCTTATCAATGCATCTTGAGAACAAATCAATAATAATTTACATCGTTTTCACTACATAGTATAAAACACAGTCGCTTTTTCTGTTCCTATGCCCCTTTGTATGCTTAAATCTTTACAACTACGCAACGGATTTTGATGTGGATTTTTAATAGATAGAGTAATTCAAGAGGAAGGTTTATATGTATGATTACATCCATTAAATATTGAAGAAATACTGTTAATTTAGAGGTTTCCAATTTGATGTCTTTAATTATCAATTTTTACATAGGCAGGAATCAGGGTTTTCAACGGAGTCGTAGAACTAGCACATACGCTTAATACGACGGTAAATAAATAAACTTTAAGTTTAAACGTTTTTTTATCAAAACCTTTACAAATTACAAATACCTGAGAGTAAGTTTATAAGAGCACCTACGTTTTCGTATTTTTACATACTAGAGCAATATAACATCTCCTGCGCAGTTCTGTTCTACCTAGTCTCTGATGAGATTGTCCCCCGTGGCCCGAATTCGGTCTGGTTTTTATACAAATACCAACTAAGGACGCTTATCTGCCACATACCCACCCTATCTCTATTACGCTCGTTTACTCGCTGATGAGAAATTTAGTTAACAATTCTTATAGATTCAATGATTGAAGCTATTAAAAACGAATATTATAAAGACCGATTATACTTTATTTAATCGCTTACTACATTAAAATTAAGTTAAATTGCTTCTTTGGCGCCGAATAGACGAGAATATTTTAGTATTTAATCGTCTTATGCCTAATAAAAAGTGAAAATGCAATTACTTACTAGCTAAAAACTTTTTAGCTCTACAAATACTACATGTGAATACTTAAAGGTCAGTCAGAAAAGCAGTAACATTTTCCATTGTTTTTTACACAATTACAGAATAACATAGATTTTCACAGAATTTAAGTCTGCATTATTTACGAAGGAAACGTATGCAAAGTTAGATTATAATTTTGTAATTACTGTGTTATACACGGATACAGCCCGACAGTTTTGGATCGTTTCAGAAGTACATAATGTATACCAATATTATAAAGCTGAAGAGTTTGTTTGTTTGAAAGCACTAATCTCAGGAACTACTGGTCCGTTTCGATTTTTTTTTTAGTGTTAGATAGTCCATTTATCAAGGAAGGCTATAGGCTATATATCATCCCGATATTCCCACGGGAGCGAAGCCCTGGGGCGCAGCTAGTTATCTAGTAACTAGCTGCGCCCAGCGGTTTCACCCGCGTATGAAGCCCGTTTCGTAGGATTTCCGGGATTAAATGTATCCTATGTCATTTTCATGGACCTAAGCTACCTTTCTACGAATTTCCTGCCGAATTTGTCTAGCAGATGTCGAGTTATAGGTGTTGTAACAAAGCCAACTTTGTTTTATATTATCTAAAATGTCTCACTTATCGTTTAATATTACCGTGTATAGAAACACGTCTTAGAAATGGGGTAACTACAATCTCGTCTACGATGCACCGCTTGCTATCAGCTGTTATCGCATAAAATTGATGACACCGAGTCATTAATTCACTACTATTTTGTATGAAAGTAACTATTTATACATATACTACTCATTGTAATGAATTATTAGTTAAGAGCGGGTCCTCTTGACACAGGTTTTCTTTGAAAGGAGGTTTCATCTCCCATTCCATTAACATCATCATAACTTAGATAGTATGTATAGTTAAAGTCCTTACCAACATTATAAATGCGAATGTAACTCTGTCTGTCTCTTTTTTAAGGCTCAACCACTGATACGATTTAGATGAAATTTTGTAGATTGTTTGAAATCCGAGTAAGGAAAAAGGATAGCTTTTACTCGGGAAATACCACGAGAACGGGAGATATATATACACTTAAATAAATAATTTTTCATTTTCATGTTTAGAATCATAGAACAAAAGCAAACAGCTTTATAAGCGTAATGGTGTCGTAATGCCGTTTTTAGTCGCGCAAAGTTAATTTTTTCTACATTGTACCACACTTTGGCTTATTATATGAATTATATCACTCTTGGCTTAGCAATAAAATAATTGCATGCATAACAACATCGTTCGATATTGCGTCTCAGCGTATGCATTGCCAATTGACAAGACACGCACACACACGCAATCTATTCGTGTGACTTGTGCATGTGGGCGTAGCTTACTTTGTAGTGTTTAATAAATAGTATATATCTATTGGATGTTGAGCGATTGTGTAACCTGAGGCGAGATAAGAATTTCAATGATTCCCTTTCATAGAACATAACTGTCTTTAATATTGTAAAGCGGAAAAGTTCGTCTGTTTGTTTGAACGGTTCTCGAAAAATTATTTCTCATATCAATATTAACGTAGAATGGGGTACTTGGCTCATAATTTTCCTTATAAACAATTTTTTATACAAGTAATGGAAAAATATAAGCAAAATTAAATTGGTTAAAAATACCAACCGACTATTTGGTCTTACATAAGTTTCTAGTTGAGCTCGGTTTCACCCAAATATATATCACGTTCCCGTAGAATTTCGAGATAAAAACTATCCCATGTCATTCCTGGGGTTTCAAACAATCTCTGTACAAAATTTCATCCAAATCGGTCCTGTATTTTTAGACCCTAATCAATACAAAGAAACAAATCTTTGCTCTATAAAATTAGTATAGATATTGATCTATGGGCCGAAAATTTAACGCGAGCGAAATCACGGGCAGAAACTGGTAATTAATATTTCCAAAACAATCTAATCTTTTGTCCTTCCTTATTAAAGTAACACGCGTGGATAAGATAAGAAGGAGATACAACATTGCGATATTTTGGTGATAATACTATTGCAACACGTGCACTACATTCATGAATGAAACAATGGTTTATTTTTTTTCAGCATATTACTAGTTATAAATAAATGTATAGTGTAGTTCTTGCATTTTTGGCAAATGTTAGCGTTTAGTTTTTATACCTAAGTAGCCACGCCGCGCAGTTTTTTTATATGTTAGTTTATATCTTTACTTATATGTGTACTAAGTTTCATAATAACCGGTTCAGTAGTTTTTGCGTGAAAGAGTAATAAACTTTCGCATTTATAATATAAGTAGGATTGCGCGCCCAACACACATTTTAATTTTTAATTATTATAATGAAAATCTTTTAAAAACATCATCATTCATCGGTATTTTAAACATTCCTTCATTAACCAAACTCATCCCATGGTAAATAAATCAAAAGAATATGTTTAAAATTGATACAACGATACACGCTTATCAAATTATCAATAAACAACTTAATTCATACTCAGATCGTGTTCAAATTCAAACATAACTCTAAACAATTCACTAACATTAAAGGCATCTCATATCGTTGCATATTAATGTATATTAGGCCACAAACGTGACCAACAACTCAGGGCCGGACTAACCATAACAAGAATAGCAAATAAAAACTGCAATTCGCTAGGTGCAATGTAGGTGGAGGGGAACCGTGAATCGACCGCAGCGCTCACCGTGTCACAAAAAGCAACCTACAGCGGACCATTTGCCACTTTTTACCATTTATTTCTTTAATCAAATAATATAGACAATATTATTATTGATATAGATTTAAGTAGAAAACTATTAAGTTACGCTATACCATTGGAAATAATTGTTTGTTTATTGTTTTTCGTAATGACAGTAAGCTATTTGACATTTCTAAGTCCGCTGTAATGGCAACCGCTAGTTGGCGTTGTCATCGTGCACCTTGCCAATAGGCCCCACGTTTTGGGAAGCCAAGAGAAGCTACGTCCGAAACATTATGCCTTCCCGACCGATATCGGTCACGGTCAATCTCAACAGAGACAAACCAGGTATGTAGGGGATATTATAGTACACAAGTATGTGCACTCTATTCCTTCGCTCTCATAACCTGATGGGACGGCAGACCGACACGACCGGAGAGAGATCAGGCGACCGACCGACGGTTTTACGTGCTCTCCGAAGCACGGGGGTGTAGCGACACCGCCAACTTCCAGACTTAGGAGTGCTAATGAGACTTTTTGTTAGAAAAATCACAATAACATCCATAGTTGACAGTAGAAAGACACGTATAACATTGCAATGTAAGTAAACGTTAGCGACTAACGCCGCACTATATCAAATATCTAATTCTCATTTGTGTGATTCGTGCGGCAAAAAGAAAGTTTATTTTTAACCGACTCTCACAAAAGGAGGAGATTATCTTGAAGACATTTCATTGTCACCTCTAAAAAAAATAATGCTAATCGGTCCAATAATCGTAACCTATGAAGAGCACTGAGTCTGCATCTAATTCTTCATTGACATAGCTAATCTAGGGCCCGGGTGCCTCAAAAAGGGTTTGCAATAGTTGATTACGGCACTGCAAACATACATGTGTGTTATGTGTGTGCGTACGTTCCTATTAGTGACTTATCAACCGTGTTGAAGGTCAGTCGGCTGCATAGCGCGTCTACTTTGTACTGCATTTCCTAGGTATAACGGGCTTTGACGCAAATAGAACTGGATGTTTGAGTACGCTCTAAACTAGACGTAAATACGGCTCCTATTCATATATATTTGTGTAACACTAAAGGCCTACGCTTATTCCGTTGCACGTTTTTCGTTAATTCTTCTGATAACAATATTAACATGTTATATGTACATATAAATATTTTAATTGTCTTAGGTTCATAAAAGCAATGGGGTTAAAAATAAATTATTTATATTATAGTAGTTTATTTACTAGATAGAAATTATAAGTAATATAACATTCTCCCTGTTCCCTGTGAGTTAAAACTTTCTGATAGTCTATGTGGTTCATGGATAATTGAGTCTATTAGATTCAAAACCAGCCTAGTGTAACAAAGTAAACAATATCCATAATCTTTTTCTATTTATTTTTATAATAAGTCATTATTTTCCTGAATATATTCAGTATATCCTTAAATAAATTATTTTCAAGCACTGCAATAATAACATATGCGCCGATAATACGTAATATAAAAAAAATGGATTACTCCCCCATTTCTAAAAATTTACTTCGCGGTTTTTGAATCTAATAGACTCAATTAATTTTAATAACTTTTCATCAACACACTAATAGATTTAAAACATGACTTACATTTCCATTTGATTTCAAGCCAGCCCTTCCACTATTGACAGCAATGGTGACAGCCGTTTTGAACAGACCCATTTTGATCTGAAACAAAGACTGTGTCAAGAACTAAGACATACAATATAATGGTTAAAATTTTTCTCTCACACGCAAAATTGTAAAGAGAGAAAATCTTACATTTTAGAATAAAGATAACATTGTTGTATGTTATAATGTTTATAATGTTTTAATACATAAGAAAATTGTTACTAAATAACAAGAACATAAAATAGTTAATAGTGACACTTAAAAATATATTCTAGTGTTTGTTGTACTCTCTGATGTTGTTGTGACCTATATTTTACAGTAAGAAACTAATTATAAATAGCCCTCACCTGCTTTCAGCAGACTACAGTTGTTTACGTTTAGAGACATTGTTACTTTTAATGTAATTAGTCTAATACGAATAAAAAAATAATCTATATATATATATCAAATCCAAAGGTGACTAACTAACATAGTGATCTATACAGTACTGTACAGCACAAAACAATTAAACAGATTGGGTTGAAATTTGGCGTACAGGTAGATGTTATGACGTAGGTTTCCATAAGAAAGGATTTTGATGAAATCCCACTGAACCAGGGAAAACTGATATACATGGGTGAAACCGCAGGACACAGCATGTTGAACACATAAAGGCCACAAACCCAAATTGGTTCTATATGATTATGATAAAAATTTAATATATTACTGATCCTATAAATCCTTCACAATTATTTTAAAACCAATTACAAAACTTTTATGTAATGTAAAGGCATATACAAAACAGAATGTATTAGAAAATTACGTATGAAGCCTGGATGGATCGCTAGTTCAATATTAAAGTAACTGATATAACAAAGTACTAGTTAATTAACGATTTAATACACTGTTGTACTGTATGTAATTAAATAACACACTTATTGAAAAAAGTTAAGCATTTAGTCATAATATTTACATACAATAGATTTGTATTTTTCTAATTTTGTAACATTGTATATAATAGTGCTATTTAAACTTTATTACATACTAGTTTTGCCCTGTGGTTTCTGGTAATGGGGAAAACAGATTACCGGTTGCGGTATATCTGTTTTCCCCATTACCAGAGGATTTGGTCAAAATCCTTTCATAGTCTATGTTTATGTCATAACATCTTCCTGCATGCCAAAATTTCAAATCAGTCCAGTAGTTTCAGGGCCCCTACAGTTCAAACAAACAAACAAAAATCAAATCTTCCTCTTTATAATATTAGTGGTCTACAGTTATATCAATGTTATCAGTATTTGCTTCTATCTATATATGTATGTATCCTACATTACCCCTGATGAACATAGAGTATATTATAGGTGTTATAACATTATTCTAAGTGAGAGAAGCCATAGGCAACAGCTAATATCATCAAAACTTCACTGATTTAGTAAATGCACACATTAAGGCTAATAGAAAGAGGTCCTAAGTTTAGACATTGTAATAAAAAAGAAGGCCTATTAAACTACTCTTGTATAAAAAAAATTATTAGAAGGTTTGTTGAATTATAAAATACCATCTCCACTCTGAGACCTTGCTTCACACAGTACATTAAAATTCAATAATAATAACATAATATATGTACACAATAATGTTTAGTGTCATTTAACCCATGTAACTGTTTTTCATATTATATAGAGTAGTATTTGTATATAATTGTGGTGAATTATTTATACATTAAAACATCATTAAGTATATATCACTGGTTGTAGTATATTGGGAATTATTATAATATATAAAATATAGTCACCATTGGTTATGTTTAGTCTATACTCTTTTAGTAAATTTTTACCCATATCTTACCATCTAAAGTATTAGATATACAAATTAAGTTTCCAAAACCTGGTGGTTTATTTTACCCAAAGTATTTTAACACAGTTAATTACAGTTTTTCAGATTTTAAATAGTCATTCCATTTATCATTATATGTTGTTATTATTTAAATGGTTACCCATATAAGATTCAGTAGATTATATTAATAGAAATCAAAGCCTGTTGTGTAGTGTTGTTAGATAGGTCTTTAAAAATTTCGATTTTATATGTGTCTTTTTGAATTACTAATTACTTTTGTATATATGTAGGAATGTATAAATCAACATTGATAATCCCAATAAAAAACATTTTCCAACAAGAGGAAAATAAGTTAATAATAATATTAATTTATTTACTTTTTTATTCAAATTAACATCAATAATATTATCATAATTAAATAATATATAAATAATGAGAAATCGCGCGATCGGAACCGGTATACAGCACGTGCCAAGTGCATGATACGAATATAAACATTTCACGTAAAGGCGCTAATTAAATATAGCTGTAAACCAAAATTATATATTATATATAGTGAATAGTAAGTTATGTTAGAAACGTACGTAAGGACAAGCGTATCTTATGCCGGATATGTTAATTAGGTATGTAGTGATGTAGGTCCGTAATAAATATCAAATAGATGCACCGCAAATAGTATTTTTATTGTGTACCTACTATACAAACAGTTTCAGCGAATTATCAATCTATTCTCAACATAATATCGAAGAAAAAATTTTACTCACCCGGTACGTGAAAAATTCCACTTATTCGATGCAATTAAGAAGAAAGTTTTCAAGTGCAATCCTATAGATTTGAAAAAATAGTCACACTTCTATGCATGCATTTTTACAAGATAAAAAGAAGAAGAAGGAATTATTCGATCAACCGCACCTAGAATATGTGTATTTAATATTGTAATATTTTAATGTAAGTTAAATTTCACGCTTATTTTTTATGTACAAGAAAAATAGCGGTACATAAATGCGTTCAAAACGTCAACTTCAGGCGAAGTGATCTACCCATAGAGTTAGGTATGGACTATGGATAGAGGTGGTCGTTATATTATATAGCAGATAAAAAACGCAGTTATAAAAATTAAGCATTTCGACGATGTGTTTTTTATTTTAAGCACATTCTTATCTGCGTTTTAACTTTGGTAAATATTTTTTACTATCTTAATATTAACGCCATCTGTTGGCAATCTTTTACTTTTTAGTATTACTGATTGATCACCTGTGTGCGTGTATTGCGATTTTCGTCATGCGTGTGTTGTTTTTGTTACACAGAAATCTACCAGATGTCGCCTCAAAAGCGCGTATTGCATGTTTTGTTTTTGTTTGGCAGCAATCTACGAGATGTCTCTTTTTTGATTATTTAAAAAACTGTTTTTTTGGATTAGAAATGACTGATTTCTTTAGTAATAAAGGCTTAAACTGAAATAACTATCATTTCAACATAACTCGTCTGTGTACGTAATAAAGGATGAAATAAAGTAGCTAAGTCATTGGCAGTTTTATGCGTTCTGTGCAAATAGTAAATATTAAGAATAAAAACAGTTACGAGTTTTTAGTTTGAAATTTAAATGCTTTCGAAATTTGGAACGTTTTGTTTAAAAAAGATTTTATTTCAATTTTGTGTATATATTGCGTGCTTTTGTTTTCTTTAGTTTTAATATCGTGTATATAATAGTTAGTTTAGTGTTAGTAATAGTTAAGTGTATATAAAATAATTTGTGAATACATATATATTACCGAACATTTGCTTTACAAAATGCCGAAATTCGGTATTGTATGGAATTATTTTGTTAAAGTGGACGACATTAATAAAAAAGCTGAATGTCGTTATTGTAAAAAGACACTATCATATAAAACAACAATAACGAATTTGAAAAACCACCTTCGACATAAGCATTTATTATTGTTTGAAGACATGTGTAAGGATAAAAGTGATCATCCTAATACTCATTTGAGCGGTAAGTTTTGTGTTTTTTTTATTGTAATTACTTATTCATTTATTATTAATCAAACATGTTTAAGTAAAATGTGTGTGTATTATTGTTGGAAATTCTTTATAATAAATAAAATGAAATAAGATAAATATTTCTCACAATATAAAACCAGTTTTAAGCTTCTTTTTAAATATCAAATAAAATACTACTAATATTATTAATAGAAACAATGTGTGTTAAATATTTATTTATGTCCATATTTGCACAATTTCATTTTTGTTGTACTTGTTGAATTTAAGATTTTACAAATAGATTCGGTTTATCATAGTTTGTTCATGATAATTGACATTTGATTGCTTATTGAAATCTAAGCCCGGTAAAAGCGTTAAGAGGGTTTGGTTACGCCATTCATTTTGCAATATTTCTTTCAGATGCAGTTGCTAATTCCGATGATCTGGCGAATAATGAGCCTAGCACGTCGGCTTCAGCAAACGCTGAAAGCGCACCTTCAATTCCTAAAACAGTGTGCCAGACAATAACAATGAGGCAACATCCAATTGCGACGTTTTTAAAAAAAAAAATTTCTTATCAAGAAAAAGACCGGCTTGACAAGTTATTGCTTAATATGGTTGCTGTCGATTGTCAGCCATTTAGCATCGTGGATGATGAAGGTTTCAAAAAGCTAATCCACGCATTAAATCCAAATTATGAGCTTCCGAGTCGAAAAAAATTGTCCACTACTATATTAACACACGAATACGGTATAAAATTAGCAGCGGTTCAGTCATTGATAGAAAATAATTGCATAAGTATGTGCATTACCGTTGATTGCTGGACGTCACGGACATTACAGCCATATTTGGCAATTACTGGCCACTTTATTAATACAACAACAATCAAATTTACATCCATTTTGCTCCAATGTAGTCCTTTGGATGGGTCTCATTCAGGAGACAAGATAGCAGCTGCAATAAAAGAGGCAGCACAAGAATGGAGAATTTTTAATAAAATAAATTTTTTCGTTTCCGACAACGCGTCAAATATGGAGAGTGCCGCCCATATGGTACCTTGGACACATTATGGTTGCTACGCTCACAAACTTAATTTAGTAGCACAACAGGCCCTATCTGTTCGAGAAGTAGCGAGCACTATAACAAAAATTCAAAAAACTGTTGCTCATTTTAAACGGAGTTCAATAGCGAAGGAAAAATTGATGCAATATCAAATACGGTCGCAAGGTGTCGCTGAGGGAAGTGCGTTAATGCTTAATATATCGGTACCAACTCGCTGGAACTCAACATATTTAATGCTCCAGCGATTTTTACATCTGCAAGAGGCTATTCGAGCGACAGTACCAAACCTGAATGTGGATTTGCCCATCATCCCACTAGAAGAGTGGAAGTGTATGGAGCAGTATCGCGACACATTAAAGCCGCTATACGAAGCGACTGTAATAATGAGTGGCGACCATTATTTAACCGCGAGCAAAGCCATTGTTATTACCCAAGGGTTGTTCGCGGTTTACCAAGAAATGGGTTTGGAAGAAAAATATTTTCCTCCAGTAAAAACTTTAATAAAAAATATAAATAATAATTTAAAACAAAGGTTCGGGGCTCTAGAGAGAAATCTGGCCTTAGGTGTATGTACCCTTCTCGATCCACGGTTCAAAACCTTTGGTTTCCAGGACGAGGAAGCGTGTCGATCGACGAAGCGGTACATCATAGACAAAATTGAAGAAACCTTGTTAGACGAAGAGCCTCGTGAAACGTCACAAGAAACATTACACCCGGTTGCCGATACCGTAGAATCGGGCTCTGTACTGTGGGGTGTATTTCTAAAAAAAATATCTTCCTCATTACAACCCCGCTCTGCCTGCATGAAATTCAGAGATGAATTTAACATGTTCCTCAATCAGGCCCTGATTAGTAAGGATGAATGTCCCTTAAAGTGGTGGGGAGACCATCGAACGGTATATCCCTCACTATTTAATTTTTTTATTAAACACTGTAATATAATTGTTACCTCGGTGCCCTGTGAACGAGCTTTTTCTAAAGCAGGGCATATTATTAATGACAGACGAACACGGCTTACAACTAGTAAAGTCACCCAATTAATGTTCCTGCACGGAAATAAACACATTTTTTAATAAAAAATAATTATATGTAAATATTGTATAGTTAGTAATTAGTAATAACTGATTATTATGTGATTATAAATAGAAACAATTTGTACATAAAATCTATGAACTTCTAAGTACGCCTGGCTAAATTAAAATATACTTGTAACTTTTGAATGATAATAGAAATATTTTAGCAATAGTCAGACAGTCCTAAGCCTGTAAAGTACGAAGGGAAATTCATAGATATATTTAATAATTTAAGTATGTTAATAATTATGTAAATTAAATACCTTGTCAAAATTATTACTTATGTAAAAATTACAATTTGAAACGCATAGTCTAAAGAAAAGAATTAACCTTTAAAATTAATTGTATACAGTACTGTTATAATAACTTAATTAAACTTTACCAAGAGATTGTCTATGTTTTTTTCCCAAATCAAAAATATTATTTTTAAACAAAATATTAAGATCTTAACCCTTAATCACTATTCACTACCAGTCAGTAGAAACGCCATCTTTTGGCAAGCTTGTGATTTGCAATCTGGTGATCGATTGTTGTTGGATGCGTGCTGCGTAGATAGTTTTTGTTCCGAAAGAGTCTACTAGATGGCGCGATTACTAATCACATTTTAATGTTATCCCTTTCTACAACGCAATAAACGCGTAAAAAAGAGCATATCATAGCAAACATTTTCGATTAATGTGATGACATTGAATTTCATTTCTATGACATACGTATTAAAGGTTAAATTTAAAGAACGGGAAAAAGAGCATATTAAATGAACCGTTTGGATGAGTGATGACTTTGTTTTCATCTCTAAAGACTACGTAATAAAGGCTAAATTTCAAGTTCCTGAAATAAAGCATATCACAATTATTATTCTGCGTAAAAATTAAGCATTACAGGGTTCTGCGCAATAATGCAGCATAATACAGTTTAGTTTTTATGTATTTTAAATTTGAATGTAAATACTAAATATGAAGTTTACCAGTTTTGTTGTTTACTGTTGTTACACTGTTACGCTTTGCTTAGAAGGATTATCATACTAACATAACATATTTTAAAAAAAATATTATTATAAATGAGTTACTTTAAAAAAAATGCACAAACTTTTATATTATTTATTTCTGAAAGATACGTCAATGATATATCTTATTTTAAATAATTTAATATTTAAAATTTTACATTTTTCAACTTCAAACTATAATCCAAATAAATTATTAAATTTTCACTTATGCGTAACAACTAACAAGCGCTTCGTTTTGAAATGCTAAAAAACGTGCGCCGCGGCTTGCGCGATATCATTCCTGCGCAATCTCATAGCTGTAAACAATTGAGCAGTGAGCACCTAATATATTAAAGCATAAAAAATAGTCTGCGCTTTGAATTAAGCATAACGTTTTATTGCGTTTTCCATTTTAAGCCGTTTTGAACACGACTAACTATGGACTGTGGACAGTGTAGTACTGCCATCCTTAATTTAAATTTTCCCGGTAAATTGATATTGTATTTATTTGAGTGAAGAATGAAAATTGAAAAAATAAACGTACTCTTTATCCATTGGCGACTGAGATACAGTTAAAACAGGTGATGACCTATCCCTGCCAGCCGTGGTGGAGGTTATATTTAAGTACGAGAGGTCGTGGACCACGATATTCTCCTTTTGCGAGGACTTGATGTCGAAGAAGAAGGCTATGGAAAGGATGACCGTCTCTCGGATTCTATCCACCATTATATTTTAGAAAATATGTAGTGCATTTATATTTTCTTGATTGAAATATTTACTTTTGTAAATTTATGTTGAATTTAGCAAAATATCGGAATAGAACAAAATAGACAGTGCACCTTACATTACGAAACTGAATCTTAGACGATCCTTTATGGAAAATATTCACATTATTATAAAACAAAATGTTAGAGCATATATTAGGGGGCAGCTATACTCCCCCTTAGAGATTCATTCATACTCTCGAATTTCCTAATATTTATATTTTTTCATTATTAGAAAGAGATTTTTCATTATTAGACTCTTTCTGCATGAAACGCGGTACGAGGTTTCATGTAGCTTAAATTGTACTGTATGACTTATTAACATAATTTGTTTCGTGAATATATTAACATTTATTTTGACAATTATTTAATTTATAATTATGGGTTTTTAATTAATAGCAATATCGTTTCCAATAAAATTAATTTAAGCTAGTTCATTAATTTCAAAGCTTGTTCGATTTAAATGTGATAAATATTTTTTTTAATAAAATATTTGAATTTAAGTAGAAAAAATTGAGAAATGCAATTACTTCGACTCCATATTTAACGCGAGCAAAGCCGCGGGCTAGTTTTGTTTAAAATTCAATATGAGTATTTCCCCACAAATGGATAAAATTTGCTCATATGGCAAGACGTATCACTCAATCAGATATCGAGCTATAGACCTTTATCAATAAATTCCTAAGGAACAAGTTACGATGACCATTTTAAAGCAACTATTTAAATCCATGAAACATATTTTCACGAATATTTAGCGCTATATTAACATTGATACAGAATCATCGATCCTATAACAACTGGAAGAATATCTTTGGCGCACTTTAATTATGACAGTCGGTTGTCAATGGGATTGGTGATCTATATCATTTTTTTTTCTTATGGCAAGTAGCTTTGACTTTTTGCCAGTGTCAAGTAGTCAATGTCATTTCAAATGTCATCATTTTAAACACACGAATCACATGTGATAATGTTTACGTTTATATTAAACGTTTAATAATAAAGTTTAAAATATTTATCATGCAAGACAGTGAGATTAAAGAATTTGCCGAATTAGGCGTTAAACCCTGGCTTATTAAACAATTGGGAACTTTAGGTATTTATGTGTTATTTATTTCAAAATTAAGGTTAATGTTTTGCCTGCAAGAATTAGATTTCGTTCATTAAGACAAAAGTAGTATGGAGGAATAAATGACATAAAATAAGTGCTAAGGGTGTTTCTTTTTGTACAGGTATTAGGTCTCCAACACCCATACAAAAAGGATGTATTTCGCAGATCCTGAACGGTTATGATTGCATTGGGGCAGCCAAGACTGGTTCTGGAAAGACGTTCGCATTTGCACTGCCAATTTTGCAACATCTAGCTGAAGATCCCTATGGAATTTTTGCCCTAGTATTGACCCCCACACATGAATTAGCATACCAGGTATGTTTACAAGAGGAGTTACTTCTTAATTATTAATATGTAGCCTTACCTTCTTAGAGTACAAATATATAATATGTAACAACATATTTAGCATCCGGTTTATTTAACATTCTTCTATAATTGATTTTGTAGATTCAAACTTAATAATATTTAAGAGAATTGTAAAACTATTTACTAATTATATTTAGAATGTCTTAGAAAACAAAGTAAACTAAACTGTACTTATTTTTCAACTAAAAAGAAGATTGAATAGCTAAATTATGTTGAAACTAGCTAAACAAACAACCAAAAAATAAAAAAAATATAATATTAGTATAGATGTAAACCTATCTTATGCTCATACTCATATATTTCAGATAGCTGACCAGTTCCAAATCTTGGGACAGCCATTAAAGCTAAGAGTGTGCATAGTAACCGGTGGATCAGATCAGTTGGAAGAGTCACTGAAATTAGCAAAAAGGCCGCACATAGTTGTTGCTATGCCTGGAAGGTTGGCGGATCACATAACAGGGTGTGATACATTCTCATTGAAAAAGATTAAGTATTTAGTTTTGGATGAAGCGGATCGGTAAGTTTTAATTTAACTTAAATATTAGTTTTAAGATTTAATATGTAAAATGGCTTTCTAAGACTATGTAAACATTTGTATACTCAAATGAGAATATTTATTGTTCTTTTCTGAATAAAGATTAACCATATAGACTTTTCTTAAGATAGTTATTCTATCCAGTAACTAAAGTATGACTGATATAATTAAGCAATAATATATAATTAATCAAATCATCGTTTCTTGATGACAAGAAAATTGATGATATAGTATGTATTACCAAAGAAAGAAGAAAATGGAAAAATTGTGAGACCTTTGTCCAGCAGTAGGACGAGGAGATTAAATAAAAAAAAAGACCAAAGAATGCCTAGAAGATATTGCTCTTTAGCGATAAGGCCGCCTTTATAGCCCATACTTCAAAATTGTTTTATTATACCCCGAAAATTCTTTGTTTTGTAATTGTGGTGCTAAATAAAGTATATTGGATTGTATTGTATTCCTAGCAGTATTAAAATAATTGGTTGTATCTTATTCCTAAAGTGGTTCTCAACTTTTAAAATTTTAATGCTTTCAGGTTATTTAGTGAATCATTTGAAGAAGATTTAAAAACAATATTTGATGCGTTATCTCCAAACAGACAGAATTTGCTGTTCTCAGCCACAATAACAGATGATGTGAAAGAGTCTAAGTTATTACCACTCAATAAAGATGTAAGTATTTTATACTATATCTTTTAATTCTTACTAATATTATAAATGTGAATTTAACTATGTTCGTGTCGCTGTCTCTTCTTCATGTCTAAACCACTGCACGAATTTGGTTGCAATTTTGTATCCCAATCCCACGGGATTATGGGAGATGCAATATGTGTGTTCTATATTCGATACCAAAACCATGGTTAGAATTTTTTTTTCTGTTTATCTGTTTGTATGTGCGTCAATAACGTAATAACCACTCAGCAGATTTTGATACAATTGCACATACTGATAGACCAATATGAGGTGTGACTTATAGGCTACATTTTATTTGAAAAAAAAATTTTTTGGAGTGGATTCCCATACATGTTAACGGAGGGTAAAAAAATAAAGACGCGAATACATCATTTGATGAGGTGTCATTGGATAGGTCTTTAAAAATGAAATAGAGGTTTCTAAATGCGTTTTTTGCTAAAAATTACTTACTCTTCGCCCGCGGTTTCGCTCGCGTGGAATACAATTTTCTGTATTTTAAAGAGGCGCGTGCACTGTGAGATTTTGGTCGAATCTATTTCCATAGAAAACTATAGGCATGCCAAGGCCCTGCGACCGTAATTTTTTTAAACTTTTGTTGTGTGCCTTTGAAAAATACAGAAATTAGTAGCCCACGCGTGCGAAGCCGCGGGCAGAAAGCTAGTTTCTAATATAAATAATTTTTCTTTTAGATACTATTAGGTTGATTCTATAATAAAATTCTAAA
>LQNK01000004.1:404151-428323 GCA_001586405.1 Phoebis sennae | reverse complement strand
TTCTAAACATGGATTTGGTGTCTATAGAACATACATATTGCATACCAATTACTCTTTTTAAAAAATATTCAATGTACAGAAATGGTTTGGTTACTGCTTTATTATATGTATAGATTAGGTTGATCAGAGAATTTTAAATCATATAAATTGTATGTGTGTGTGTTTTTCAAGGCATATCTTATCATCTTATATGCTAGTGCAGTTGTTTTATCGTTCATCCTCTTTTTCTTCACAGTAGAGTAGTTAAACTTATTGTTACCATGAAACATTATTATATTAAGCCTGTATTCTCATTCCATTCCTCTCCCAATTTCCAATAATTAATCCTCTCCTTATCCCCTTCCCTTCCTTCAAGCCGGCAAGGCATCTGATATATTTTCATTTTGTAGTTGTCATGGGCTACGGTCAGTCCACGGAATAGAAAAAACAAGTGGAAGTGCCCTAGTGCTTCTTTAGTATGAGAACCAATGTCGCCAAACTCACACATCGACAAATGAAATCGTACAATGCATACAAAAGAAGCAATGTCAAAAAACATTTCGGTTTAAAATCGTATTTATTGTTATTTAAAATGAAGTCTTTTTGTATGGTAGTAAGGTAGTAATTAGTTTATCTGTTGAATCAATTTTCCACCTAGAAAAAAGGTAAAACTGTTCATCGCTAGAGGGCGATATTATAAATTCATTAAATTTTGATCTTTAACTCCTTTTAAATAAAAGTTATATTTACGGTACAACCGTTTGACACTCAGTTGTCATTTTGCTACTCACCCAGTGATTGATCGTATCGATAACTACATGTCGATATTAGTTAAATTTCCACTATAACCGAAAAATAATTAAACATAAATTTAAGAACTCTAAGAGGAGGAAGTCGTCCTAAGTGATTCCTTAATTAATTTGTATTATAAATTAATATATATTTTAATACTACTTATTTTCAATTTGTTTTTGTGGTTTGCAGTGTTACATTTTATACGATGGTTTAAAATCCTTCGTATGAGAGTCCAACACTCTTTTAGCTGATTGTATTAAATTCAAGTATTGCTTTTACATTATTAATTACACTTATTTATCGATATCAACATATTTGTCACATCCCTGATCGAATCTTCTAGAACTTATATCATTTGATTTAGGTAGGTATTAAAGTCAATTATGTACTTTAAGTCAACAGCATAAGGTATTTTTTAATTTGAAAAAAAATACAAATTCGTGATTTTCTCAATAATTTACATTTTATTGTATTAAAACAAACTTTTATATTTGCCGGTGATAAGATACATCGCCATGAGACTTATTTATTATGCTGGATCGATTTTACAATTTATGATTGCGGAATAACGCCTGATTTCAATATATTATATCTGAAGTCGGGACGTTATGTCACATCAAGTAGCGAATAGCGACTGGACCGATGTTGTACAATAGTACAAAGTTAAAAGTCGCAGGCTAGAGCAGCAGGGCACTTCCACTTGTTTTTTCTATTCCGTGGGTCAGTCACTTAACATCAGGTGAACCGCATGCTCCGCTTGCCTGCTATACCTTAAAAAAACTAATTCTTATACATTCAATTATACATTGAATTGCAATTACTGCTCCTATATGTATGTAAGTGGTGTACAATAAAGGATTAGAAGACTACCTGATGATGAATTCTCGAAACCGGTTGTAATTAAATAATGTTTTTAAAAAAATAGTGGAAATAGTGTAAAAAAGTCTTTAATTTAATACTTAATAAAGAATTAAATAAATAAATAAATCCACAGAAGCTGGCAACATGGTCAGAATCAGACCCACAGTTAACAGTATCAACATTGGACCAGCGTTACGTCGTGTGTCCTGCGTACGCGAGAGATGTGTACCTCGTGCAGACGTTACGCAAGTACAGAGAGGACAAGCCCAGCTCGCATGTTATTGTGTTCACTGATACTAAGAAGTAAGTGAAGAATGATAATTTAAAATTTGCCATAAAGTTTTTTGAATTAATTAATTTCTATAGCCATCAAAGATAGATTGGTTTTGCTTAGAGTTATTCAATTATTAGGAGAGTTCACTTCGGAATTTGTAATGATAATGTTACTTTTACATTATTACATACAATTTTTTGCAAATAATGACATGTCGATAACAACCAAAAAGTCTAATATTTTGGGATAAAATAATTGAATATTTTGGGATTAAAAGTTCAAGTTGTAATATTTGTCATATTATGTTAAGACTATAAAAACATAATAATTATTTGATTAATAACTTTTGAGTACTAATTGTAGTCAATCTAAATTATATTGACACAACACCTTTGCTTCTTTTGGAGCCAAATTATTTTATTTTAATAATTATCCTTGTAACTGTGTAATGTAAATTGTTTTATAAATAAACATTCGAATTAACTGAATACCTTTTCAGAGAATGCCAAGTACTCTCAATGATGTTAAACGCAATCGGTATGGACAACGTATGCCTCCACGGCTTCATGAGACAAAAGGAGAGAGTGGCAGCTCTGACTCAGTTCCGGAGTAACCTCAAATGTACGTTAATTGCTACCAATGTAGCGGCCAGAGGGTTAGATATACCCACCGTGGATCTGGTGGTCAATCATAAATTACCCTTGGAGCCTAAGGAATATATTCATAGGTAATATACTTGACTTGTAATTCTCATAGTTTTTACTAATGTTTGTTTTAACGTGAGGAGTTTACATATTAAACTACCTCAGGGCTTCGCTCCCGTGGAAATATCGGGATGATATATAGCCTTCCTCGATACATGGGCTATCTAACACTGAAAAAATTTTTTTGAATCGGACCAGTAGTTCCTGGGATTAGCGCGTTCAAACAAACAAACTCTTCAGCTTTATAATATAAGTGTAAATAAAGCACTCTTTAAGTGATATAATAAAAATGTAAATCTCTTGTTACAAGATGTACAGGTTAAGGCTTGTTGTGTATATCTTTAGGAATTACTTTGACTATCCAAAATTTATCCTAATCACTACAAACATATTGTCAGGTAGTTAGTTTTCTAAGAAATACTTGTGTATATTCATTTATTAGTTCACTTATTTATTAGGGAGGAAACAAGTTTCCAAAACATAAAACTGTCTCAAAGTAGCAGTTAACAGCGTTTGCTATAATTAGAATAATGTTAAAAAAAAGAAAATAAATAAATTAAAAATTTCGTAATACATCAGAAGTAGACTAAAAACATATAAAACCGTGCAGTAGCACGTAGCATAAATAGTGGCGTGTTGTGTGACTGCTTGGAGACCTCACACTACACTAGCGCCTCTAGCGGCGAATTCACTCGCTATAGCTCTCATTGAAACTTTCAAATGTTTCGGAAATTTATCATCAGGTCTAAAAAATCGTTTAATTCAAAATTTTTTATACATATTCTCACTGAGAGGTCACAATAATGTAAAATGTATATATTTTTTTATTTATTAAAAACTATATAATTATTTATAGGGTGGGTAGAACAGCGCGCGCCGGGCGCACTGGGCTCGCGATATCCCTCATCACTCCCTACGACATCCTGCGGCTCGGAGAGATCGAGGACAAGATCAACACTAAACTTGCGGAGTATAAAATTGATGGTGAGATTTACTTATGAGATTTTAGAAGTACAATATTCTGTGGAAGAATTGATGTGTGTAATCATGGGCGTACCCAGGTTCTGGGCTAGGGGAGGGCAAATTAATTTTTTTAAGCCAGGTCCCGCGATCTTGTTTTGCCTTACCCACCACACGAAGACACCTACAATATATATAAGGAAAACACCCACAAGTTATCCTGCAAATGCTTTATAGAAACCAAATCAAATAAATCAATAGAAAATATAATAAAAATTTTAACCAATAACAATAGAGAGTAGAGAGATATACGATATCCTGGAGGGGGGCAGCTGCCCTCCCCTGCCCCCCCCTGGATACGCCCATGTGTGTAATATGTAGCAACAATCTTATTCTACAAGTCTTAAGTTTTTGATTCAAGTTAATAAGATGCTGTTTGAATCCTATAATGTGTTCCTTTATGATGTGGAATTCAAAGCTTTAACATTTACAAAAAAACAAAAATTATTTATTGTAGGTACACTGTTAGATTACAATGAGACACTAAAATATAACAATTACAATTGTAATATACAGAAGGCGGCCTTATCGCTAACAGCGATCTCTGTCAGGCAACTCTTTTGAAGGAAACTTATAAGAGTGGTAGGTGGTGTAGTTACAAATGAGAAAAATATAATATTAAAAAAAATAAATTTAAAATGTAATATACCTCTACATATAGTATAATAAGTGCTAATTATATATTTAGGATTCTTTATATGATTTATTTCAGACGAAGAAGCAGTGAAGGTGTTTACTACAGTGAGCGTCACGCGGCGGGAGCAAGAGGCTCAACTCGACAATGAGGAGTTTGAGCAGCGCCGGAAGAATTACAAGATCAAGAGATGGATCATGGCTGGAGTGGATCCTGACGAGATGGAGCACGGGTATGATATACAAATAAATAAATCAATATTCCTGGACATTTAACACAACGCCATCTAGTCCCAAACTAAGCAAAGCTTGTACTATGGGTACTAGATAACTGATAGACATACTTAAACATACTTTTTTTTTGTAAATACATACATACTATAGATAAATTAACACCCAGACAGTAGAAAATTACAATGTTCATCACATCATAATTTTCTACTCGTGGGGATCGAACCCACACCCTCCGGCGCAACAGACCATTGCCGAACCAACCGGTTCGTCAAATGTGTCCCAAAATATAGGTCATTTCATGTGAGGGTAATATAAATGAACTGTTTGTATTGTATAAATATTTTCTTAATACTTATCATAGTATTACATACTGAACGTACACATAAGAAAATGTGCACACCTATACGGTAGAACATGACTGGACTGTATAAAACTGTAACAACAATACTACCATGTTTTGGCAATAAATGAATTTGATTTATGAATGCCAGTTTTGTGTCGTCAATAAACTCATTTATTACTTTTCTACGTATACTCAGTACTCACGTGCGTATAAGCACGCATTCTCACATGCTTTATACGTATATGCGTACAAAGATTCGTAAAATAATAGTAACCAGGTTTTAATCTCCTTTTCACTATGGTATGGCTGAATGTACCTAATAAAATTTAAATTATTTTAATTAAGATTGTTTGTGGCATACTGACTTATTTATAAAAATACATATTTACAGCTTAGAAGAAATGCGCCGCAAACGCATCAAAGCAGCGAAAAAGGCCAAGCTAGCTAAAATCAAAGAAATCCAGGCTCAGATTAAAAATGAGGGACCGAAACAGACTGAGAATAATCGCTTACAAGAGAACGAGACAGAAGATATTGATAAAACTATAAAAGAAGGACTTAAGAAAGTGAACAAGAGCCTCATGAAGAAAGATGATAGGTTCAAGAATGTGATCGGAAAAATAAGCAAAATTAAACGGAAAGCAGATAATGTGAAACAGAAGATGGGAGAGGAAAAAATCGCGAAAAAGAAGAAAAAAGTCGTTAAATAAAGTTATTGTTGCTTACTATGTGTTTTATTTTTGGAAGATGGAGTTTAAATGTTTGTGATCACGCCACATAGTTGAATTCGATGAAATTTATTTTATTAATGGGGCTATTTTAGTCATTTAGTGAAATAAAAAAAATGCTAAATAGTTTAGTATCTCCATCGAAAGCATTCACAGACAATATACTATCTCATCAAAATAATGTTAATTATTGTAGAATGCCTATTTCCAATTTATAGTTTTTGTTGGTCGAAAACTCTTGGTTGAAATAAAAAACAGGTCATTATAATATAAATTATTTATTTAAAGTATATCCATATAATTACAAATAAATACCATAACAATTCTTATACGAATAAAGCAACTGTCGAGCGTGGCAAATAATTTGGCACAATTTAGCTAGTCATAGTCGAATGTGCCGGTATAAACTATTTATAGTAAAACAAGCTCTATTACTAATAGAAATACGTGTGATTTTGGCCAGATTCTCAAACATTTATCATCAATTCAAGCTTGTAGTTCAAAATATATTTTTAAGAAGGTAGTTTGAGAAATCAGGCGTTTAAAAGGCATAGTGCTAAATTGAAATTGTGAGAAATATTAAAATATGTGTAAGCAAATTAAAACAGAACATATTTAATAATATTTAGGCTTTAACATTCCATTCAATTATACTAGCAAAATATTTGTATGCTCTAAATAATTTTCACAAATAAATGTCAGTTTTACATACAACTAAATGTAATCAGATACATATGTATCAAAACAGCATCGAATAAAAAGGCTACCAAGAATTGAAGTTAAAAAGATTCAAATTTATCTTTAAACAAAATAAGCTGTATTCAAAGCCGTTCTTTTAAATATTGAATTTAAATTTATACCGAAAATATTTACAAATATATTCATCGCATAATTTTTAATACAGTTTATACCAAAGTATACATTTATGAGTGCAATTTTCTATCACATATTCAATACTTAAGAATCTTGTAATTTAAAGTAAGGAGACAGAAGTTTATTAGCAAATGCAGATACATTTGGAATGTTTTATAAAGACATTGAAGATGAAATCTGTGCATTAAAAATGTATTTTTTAGTTCTTATATTTAAATGACATTTATAGCAAATGTAAACCAGCTATTTTATAACTACTTATAATGAATGTAAGCCACAGTTTGTCAAAGGGAAGAGATGATAAATGAAAATTAAAAGAAAAGTATTACCAAGTTTTCTGGATAGTTTTGAAACGAATAATTATTTCATAATGTAAAGTATTAGAATTTTTTATGTTTCACAAAAAATCTAAGATAAAATTCTTGGTTTTTGCTTCGATAGTATAATCCCTAACAGTCCCTTTATAAAAAAGTCACATGTACTAAATTTGTCATGCCAACAAACTCAACAAAAGTTAATTAAAACGAATTCAAATCGTTTATTTTTCAAATTGGCTTTTCATAAGCTGTTTTGAAACGTCATTTTTTTAATTTACCGCCGGTCCGAAAAGCATTGTCTACCGTCAAAAATAGAGTTGTCGTTCCTTTCAACCAATAATAATCATAATAAAAAATTTATAAATATATTTACTTATATTTTTCATCTCTCTCCTTTAACTCGGTGGCCATAAGGCAGCCGATACACTTAGCGACACTAAACACCACATAGGATCTACGTGAAGATGCACCTTAAAGACCAAACATCTATTTGAGTCTGAAGTTCGAAGTCGTTCCCATATCAAATTAATTAAAACAATCAATACACTTTAATAAAATAGGCCACATTTTTCTTAAACAATTTTTTGTAGTATATTTCAAAATGATTCTTTATATAATATTTTCTCCTCATAAACATAACAACATGATTTAATTCCGCCTTTAATAAGTAGATTACATTGATTTCAATTTCATCACAAAACACAATTTATACAAAAAAAATACAATATCACAATGCAATAAGGTATATCCCGCAAAAACAATAATTTTATTAAAGTATCTCAAATAAAATAGATTCATATCGAATAAAAATGCTTTTTAAAGGATTTTTTATAGAACAGCAGGCAAGCAGAGCATGCAGTGCACCTGATGTTAAGTGACTGACCGCAGCCCATGAACATCTACAACAGCAAACTGTCGCAGATGCCCTGCTGGCTTGGAGGAATGGGAGGGGATAGGGAGAAGATTAATGATGGGAAAAATTACAGCTTTTAAACGCTGTTTAATACACATTTAATTTATAAGTTGTAACATAGCTAACGTTTCATTCATTCATTACAGGGCATTAAGAAATTCCTCAACACGTAAATCATAATGAAAATTCGGCAAGGCTTTGTTAATTTAATATGATTTATTTACTGAACTTTTTTTGTTGCCGTTTTTCACCAGAGTATCTTCTACCTCGCTTTCTCGAGACACATTCTGAATGTCCTGTATACAAATGAAACGCTAGCTATGTCACACCTTACATATAAGTATACGATTAAAACACATTTTTATTCAACATGGAAAGTACACCTTATATATAAGTAAAGGATTATAAAGCATTTTTATTTCATATAGAAAGTACCCGCGTTAAAACAAGTATACGATTAAAAAGCATTTTTATTTCATATAGAAAGCATTCCCTTCAACAAACAAAAGAAACTTCATACAAGTCAGTACGTGAGCAACTTCAGCTGTGACGTCACGGAACTTCATACAAGTGAGAACTCGTGAGCAACTTCAGGTGTGACGTCACGGTGCAACTTCACGCGGCTCGCTGACCAGCTATTCAGACATCTGCAGTAGAGAATTGACGGTGGCTTCCTTGTTCCCGCGGTTGGCCTCCGCTACCGACTTTATTACGTCCTTGTCGATGCTGGGGAACATCTCTTCAATCTGGAAACGCAAAATATTTATATTAATTTATTCCTTAATTACGAAATTTTGTACAGAAATTTCTTTGATAACCCAGGAATGACATGGGATAGTTTTATCCCGAAAATCCTATGTGAACGGGATATATACATGGATGAGACCGCCGAGGTCAGCTAGTAATATTATAAAGAGGCAAACTTTGTTTGGTTGTAATGAATAGGCTGGAAACTACTGGACCGATTTTAATAATTTTTTCACCATTCAAAAGCTACCTTCACCACGAGTAACATAGGCTATAATTTATAGACTACATATTATATAACATCATGCTACGGGAAGCGAAGCCGCGCAGATCACCTAGTTTTTCATATTTACAAAATATTAGTACAAAATAATAAATGCTAGAGTTTCGCAGCATCACCCACGTACCATCACACCACCTCCTTTTCCCGCAAAATTTTCGGGATAAACGCTATCCTATATACGTTCTTTCACGGATTTCATACAATCTCTATACAAAATTTCGTTCAGTTGTTTTTTTTATGTTATAGCAGGCAGCAATGCGGTTCACCTGATGTTAAGTGACTGACCGCAGCCCATGAACATCTACAACATGAAATGTCGCAAATGCCTTGCCGGCCTAAAGAAAGGGGAAGGGGATTAATGACTGTTATTTCGGAGCCTGTTAAATTCAAAGTACCCTCCGTCTTTCATTGTTTTTCAATATTTTTAATTTTACTTTCATTGTCTGTATTTTTCTCTGTTTGTTATTTGTTGATATTGCTTGTGTATGGAATAAACTTCCTTTCTTTCTTTTGAAGGTCGGTTAAACATCAAACCACATGAAATGTCGCAGATGCCTTGCCGGCCTAAAGAAAGGGGAAGGGATTAACGACAGTTATTTCGAAGCCTGTTAAATTCAAAGTACCCTCCATCTTTTGAACGTCGGTTAAACATCAAACTTTCAACGTACCTGGGCCAGTTGTTCCGGGGTGAGGGGCGCGGGCGCGGGCGCGGGCGGCTGCGGGTAGTTGGCCGCGGGGTACACCGGCATCGCCGCGTACCCCATGCCCGTGCTCGGCACCACCAGCACGGGCGGGAACGTGGCCACGGTCGCTGGGCCGACCTAGAAGAAACAAATATATTAATGTGGCAACATTTTGTTATTTGGTGTTTTAACAAGGTCTTTATCAAATTCAAATTGTTTTATTTCAGATGAATCCATATTTTAACGAAAATATAGTTATCAAAATATTACACAAAAATAAACAATTAATTCTGATTACATTAAACTAATACATACATTTTTTGTCCCACTCGGGATTCGAACCCGAGACCCCTCGATCTGCAGTCAAAGATGCAACCACTAAACCTACTAGGCAGTCAATATTATTAGCTGTCATATAAGTCCTATAAAAAGCGGGTACGTTTAGTATTTGATTGCATCTTGGTGCTCGAACGTCTCATTGACGTTACGACCCAACTACCCTCACTTTGCTAAAAGTCGTTATGGATAGCAGCGATTTGTTATCAACCGACTACTTTTACTTTTACTAGCCAGTTGTGTAGAATCACAGTACATTTCTATTACGTTCAACCTTTTACATAGCCTAACATTTTACATAGCCCCTCTTTTATTTGCTTACATGTGCAATATGGCCAATTATTCATAAAATATCGAAAGCTTATACATAATTATAATTTGTAAATATTCACCGCAAAACGAGTTTCTGACAAAAACAATAATTACAATTGACTTTTATGAGTAGCCAATGATCTTAAAGAATCTGATAGCAATAAATATCCTGAACACAAATTTAAATGTTATCTTTCGAAATCAGTTTTAGCCACTTATAATGGCTTTTTTGTTACAATTTTTTATTTTTTGTATTAAGTGCATTAATTTACTCTGTTTTGAATTTTATCGAACGATTGCCTTAACATGACTTTTAAATTCAAAAGCACTTAATTTTCTAATTCAGCTCACTTGCCTTTTTTATAATGCTTATAAAGTCTTTGGAAGAATGTTTGTAGTATATTTTTTTAATTTTGTATTTGCAATAATGTCTTAAAAAATATAATTGTTTAACGAAAGCCATCGTATAATTTTATATAATTATCACGGTATCCAAAACTGTCAGCCTATATCAAATAAACAAGTAGTGAATAGACTATAAACACTGTTTTCAAAATAGTCTGTTAATAATTTTTTGTGAAATCTATAAAATTTTTAATCAACTCAAGACAATGTTTCAAAGACTATTTTTGAAAAAAAAATATTACACTAAAGAAGAAATAACGAGGTAAACTAATATAAGACTTACCGAGTAACTCAGGACGAGGTTGATCATCCCTTCAACTCCATCGCCTTGCTTTCCGTTCAAGGGATACCAGTCTTCGTGAGTTTCACCCTGAAAGGAGTTTCATCATTTTTGATAAATATCTTGTAATATCTATTAATATTTTCCTGTGCACGTTTGGGCCAAATTCGCGCCGGTGTAATTAACCCCCCCTCCAACAGAAAATCATCTCCCTTTCCTTCAAGCCGGCGCGGCATCTGAGACACTGATGTTGTAGATGTTCATGGGCTGCGGTAAGTCGCTTAACACCAGGTGAACTGCATGTACCACTTGCCTGCTTTAAAGCTACGTTAACATAAAATTGAAGCCAAAAAGGGGTTCGATCCCCATGGGTAGAAAACTATGATGTGATGAACACTGTAATTTTCTACCGCCTGGTTATCTATAATATATTATGTATATTTACACAAAACTATTTTCTTAGCTTAAACTAGATGGTACGTCGTGTACAATGAGAGTGTTGAGGATGGTATTATTCCTCCAACGAAAAGGGAGGATCCTCAACCAGCACGAACCACTGGACTGGTCGGCCGTTAGGCCCGAGGATTGATGTTCGGAAGTAGTATATCATATGTATATAGGCGAAAACATTTCAACATCGCGATTTAGGAATTGTGACGTCCCGTGACGCCACAAGAGTTTCGACTTGTGACTTACGTTGAGCACAGCGGCTGGTATGGTGATGTGGGTCCAGGCGATCAGCTCGTCCATGGTGAAGGAGCACTCGTCGTAAATCTCCAGGTAGATGGAATTCACGCCCGGGGGCAGCAGACTGATGACAAGGAGTTATTTTGAATTTAGACATTCTTTGGAAAGGTTCGTCTAAATAAGACGTTGGCAATGATTTTGATGAAAATAGTGAAATACTAAATTAAAAATTCATGGCGGGCAACTATTTTTTGCACCTAACACGATATAATGCTATTATTATTATGCTAGTGAGTCTCTCTGAGTACTTAATTACTATAGAAACAGATATAGATATAATTTACGTTTTAAATTTCTTGTATACATTTACAATAGTTTAAGGGCGCACTAAACATTTTTATAAGGCGCTTGGCCCTTATCCCACAGGCGCCGCCGTTAAGGATTTAGGAAGGGTTATTGATATATTCCACCAATACCAGGTATTGAGCCCCACTAATCTAAAACAAGAGTACTAACTAATACCTTATCAGCATAAAAAAAATCTGCATGCCAACCTGATACAACGGGCAATGTGCTTCGGTCGTGTTCGGTACTAAAGTTAAAAAGTATCTATGTCAAGAATAAGAAAAGTTTGTTGTTTTTGTTTCATTTTTAACAATATTATACGAAACGTGGAGAATATATCTCAAGAGAGTTTTCAAGAGGACAAGTTGTTGAAAAGCTAGTTTAAAACATACAACTAAATGTTATTTCTTTTACTTATTTCAATGGAATAGCTTAGCCATAAACGAAAGAATAATTTAACAGTTCATTATTCCAAGTCTCAAATAATTAAATACCACTTTTCTATTATTTTGATACAATTACCTTTCACAACGACAATCTATAGGAATATAGTACTTACTACGTACACAATAGAACTTATTTTACCGTGTCGCGTACATATAAACATCAAACTTGTCATACAAGGTGAAAATCGAGACCTTCGAGAAACGATTAAAACAAAGAAGCCGCGTAAACCATTTGTTATGATATTAACACGAGTAAGGTAAAAGGAGATATCATTTTCATTGTCAATCCTATTTTACTGCTTATTATGACGTCAACATGCATTCATAAATATTGCAAGTAGTTGAAACGTAAATAAACTATGACGTCAGAGTACGTTCTAAAGTGGGATAATGATATTTTAATTGGGGTTCTGTAGGTAAAGTGTATTATCGTGAATTTTCTCAAGTTCTACTGACTAAACTGTCGTGTACTTCTGAGACTTGACCTTTCATACACCCCGCGGTTTCACCCGCGTATATCGGATTTCATGTCGTAGGCGTTAGTGAAAAAAATATGACTTAAATATTTCGGAGAATTATATTCCTGGCACCTCTAAGATCCTTATCAATTGTAGTGGACAATAAGACCCAATGAAACTGTTAACATTTTAGTAAAATACATATATATTTATTTTTATTTTATTTAGCCGACTTAAAATTAATGTCGTTTCGTCGATAAAGATAAGTGCAATGTCCTTCCAGGTTTCGAATAAATTAGAAAACATTTTAAAAACGATTTTCATGTCTACGATCCAATATTAGTTGTGGATCATTAGGATTTTACTGACTTCCCAAAAACTCTCATTTCAATCAGATATTTAAAGAAATTTTATTAAGCATAAAATAAATTTAAAAAATATGTAGAGACGTTTATTTCAAATAGATATAGAAAGTTAAAAATATCAACGAATAAATATTAAAAACCAATTTTCTAGTGGTTCGCTCAGGTCTAGACCTCACGATGTATGATGTTAGTACCTTTAATTTGATACTACACTCAGGTATATTCATACGAAAATCACCCATTTGACCGCCCCTCCCCCTCCTATCTACTTAAACCACCTACCAATTTCACTTATCTTCGAATTTCTCCAGCGAATAGCTTCTCTGTTTACGAAATTTCATCAAAATCTATTGATTACTAAGACGATTATTGACACAAACATCCAAATTATTTCCATCTATAATATTAGTAGATATATTTTTGTTTCTCATCCACTTACAATATTTTCCCTTGAAAGTGTCATAATGTAGTGCTCTCATTAAAATTCATCAAGAACCGCTAAAGTTTATAAAAATAGCATTAGAGGGCAAATGAAATTCGGCCGATACCCCTAGGTCGGTACACTGATATCGTCGGTCGTATAAAATTTGATACAATCTAAAATTGGTATGGCTTGATTTTATTGATTCCAACCGTAGACACATGAAATTTGAATATGGGGTGGAGACAATGTGCGTATTCAATATAATTGATAGATTGTATTGTGACTTCTTGGTGGAAATGCATTTTAAGTATTGAATTAAAGACTTTTTTACACTGTTTCCACTATTTATATTTGTGTATTCAATTTCCACCAATTTATAAATGACAGGTTTAGTAAACGTAGTAAATTTCCATATAATAAGGTTGGAATGCAGTAAATAAATAAGGATTCCGTTTTTGTCCTTTGAGGGTACGGAACACTAAAATCTATACTAATATTATGAAGCTGAAGAGTTTGTTTGAACGCGCTAATCTTAGAACCTACAGGTACGATTTGAATTTTTTTTTTAGTGTTAGATAGCCCATTTATCGAGGAAGGCTATAGGCTATATATTATACCGATATTCCCACGGGAGCGAAGCCCTGGGCCGCAGCTAGTGGTTTAATATATTGAAATAAAGAACATTACTGACATTTTTTGTTTAAATAAATGCAAATGGGTCTCTTAAATTAAAATTGAATTTAAGTGCTTTGTGAAGTTTAACGCTCGCGATAACAATCTCTTACTTATGCGATTACTTATGCTTATAAATAGAATCCAAGTTAAATTCGTTATATTTTCGTGATAACGATTATTGATTAGATAATGTTAAGGACTTTTTATTTAGGGAATCATGTTTTTACAGAATAAACAAAACAAAATCAATTAAAACATATACAAAATATTATGCATTTAGAATCCAATTGAGGCATCGAGAGATAATTAGATAAAGATCATGAAGTGGGTTGACATTCCTAAATAAATTGTCAATTAAGGTTTAAAATTAGGGATTGATTTCTAAAATATAAAATATATTACCTATATTATATTTTAAGATCGTACTAGAAAGTGTAGAAAAATCTAGAATATTCAAAGCAAAAGAAGGCAGTTGCTACATAAATATGAATTTTCCTTCATTTCAACATTAGCCTATGTCAAATATTTCCCGCAGCCAAAAAATAATAAGCGCTTCAATTTGCGAATATTTCCTCGACACAGAATACCGACATTCCTATGAAATTCTTATTATTACACAAATACATGCAACATTTCGTAATATTATGAGTCACATTCTCTCGAATTTAGAATACCTATAAGGTTTTATAAAAAACTAGTTGTATAGACCGGCTTCGCTCCCCTAGCATAATGTTATATAATCTATGTCAGTGAACAATCACTTTCTAGATGGTGACATAATGTACCTGTGTGTTGCCGCCCCATTTCTACCCACGGGTGCCGTAAGAGGCGACAGAGGGTAATCCTGCTGCATAATATCATCAGCAATAAAGGAGTGAAAAACCGAGCATTACACGATTGAGTCAAGCTCACACCAGCGTAATTACCATCCCCCAGCAGAAGACCGGCGTGAAGCAGTATTGCACTGTGTTTCGTACGGTGAGCGGGTGCCCGGAGGCCTGTATTCCCATCCCATTCTGTTCTGCTTTTATATCATATTGTTTCATCATGCTTTATATTCCCTATTTGTCAACACTGCATAGATAAACATCCGGTATACATATTTAAAGCAACCTGTTATTATTTTTATGTGTTTCTTATCACACTTCCTGACTTTAGTTTTGTGATTACGGACGTGTTCTAAAACATGTTTTGTGTAATGGAAAACAAAAAATTTGCATAAAATTGTTGTTGATATCGATAGAAGTTTTATGCGTATGAATTTATTTGAATAATTTATTAGTTTTAAAATATAAATATCCAATCGGATATACCCACCAATTTTTTGAGGGTTTTTAACCTAAAAGGTTAAGAATAATAATAGGGTCTATTATAAAACCTCTGTATGTCACCAAGCTGTATCTCAGAAACCGTGATAGCTAGAAAGCTGAAATTTTACACAAATTACTTTCGTTACCGTTATAACAACACACACTAAAAATAAAATATTAAAGGGAGACGGAACCCTACGTGCGCGAGTCCGATTCGCACTTGGCCGGTTTCTTCTTATTCTTTTATTTAATGTTTTTTTTTAAATATTATTGTCATTTCAAAAAAGGTATTTGATATACTTGGACGGAATTATAACACAAAAAAGGATTGTAATTAGGCTTGAGAGTGGCGATCGGAATAAATTAACGTAAATACACACAAGGTCGCAGAGGCCTGTACAATACATCGATACCACGAGACCCACACGATGTTTTTATTTTGAGGAAGATTTAACCTACATCACTTCTACACTAATCTATACTAATATTATAAAAAGGAAACCTTTGTAATTTTGTACGTTTGTATTAAATAGGCTTAAAAACTACTGGACCGATTTCAAAATTTATTTTACCATTACTTAGAGGGATTCTTCCGAATCTGTATTGGCTATATTTTATCCCGGAAAATAGATAGTATATAACATTATGCTACGGGAGCGAAGCCGCGCGGATCAGCTAGTATTATAAAAAGGAAAACGTTGTTTGTTCGGTTGTAATGCATAGGCTCAAATACTACTGGACCGATTTTAAAAATTCTTTCACCATTCGAAAACTACATTATCCATGAGTAACATAGGTTGTATACATACATAGCATTATGCTAGGGGTTTTCTAATTAATTTATAACTATTGTTCTTATAAACATCGTCTATTTGAGCTAAGTAGGTACACTTGATAGATTGTAGGGACGTTACTCTAACTCATGACATCACTAACTGATGATAAATTTTCGAAACCGGCTGTAATTAAATAAAGTTTACTAATAAATAGTGGAAATAGTGTAAAAAAGTTCTTAATACAATACGTAGTACTGAACCTAGTACATAAACTCACTTTAAAGGCAAAATTTTAACTCAATACGTTTAGAATTTTATTTTATTTCCTAATTTAAAACATATACTTGTAAAACAAGTGTTGTAACTCACCAGTGTATCATTTTGTTCCATTTGGGGGTCTTCCCCCCGCTGGGGTCGGTCTGCGTCTCGTATATGCAGTGACCCACACGCAGACGAACGTAGGGGT
Organism: Phoebis sennae; assembly: GCA_001586405.1. Lineage (NCBI taxonomy): Eukaryota > Metazoa > Arthropoda > Insecta > Lepidoptera > Pieridae > Phoebis > Phoebis sennae. The sequence goes on along the minus strand of LQNK01000004.1, from coordinate 411,651 downwards.
CCATGCGGGTGAGGCCTTAGAGACAATGGATATTTAACTTACTAATACTATAAATGCGATTGTAACTCTGACTGTGTGTATGTCTGTCTCGTCCTCGCGGTGTTTTCGATTGAACCGATTTTGATGAAATTTTGTACAGAGATTGTTTGAAGAGTTTGTTCGAGAAAAGACAGGATATTTTTCATCCTTAAAATTCCACGGTATTTTTGATTATGTCAAATATAAAAATAAATCGGTAATTGATTTAAATACAAGCATATGTGTACTTTAAATTGAAGAAATAACAATTTATCATAGCAATAAATAATGTGTTATTTTATCACAAACATTTTCAACCAACGGTCTTCTTTACTAATAAGTATTAAATACGTTTTATAATAAAATGTTATTGTATCTATAGTTTTATTTATATTATAGCTGACACTCCAAACGTAATTGGTAATTTAGGAGTCACTGAAAATCAGCGCTGCAAAAGCCACAGACCTAGCTTGGGCCCGTGACAATACCGTACAGCACCAATTTTAGTTAATCTTAAGATTATTTTTTATTCTGTAAGGTATGGTGTGTTTATGAGACAAATTAACTTTCTTACTAATCTTACTTCTCAATAATTAAAAAAAGGGTTAAAAAAACTCACCATAATTCTTGACGAGCTTCGCCTGGGCAATAGTGACGCTGAGCCGAGCTGTGAGCGGCGGTCCAGCCGGCGGCATCTGACGGTCAAACGCACACACAAACTCTTTATTCAGGTAATCTAGCAAATAGAGATAAACGAACAGTGTTGCTATTATTACTAAGCCCATATTATATGAGCGTTTTTGTCAAAATCGTAAACGATTTTGTCAAAAGCTCGTTTTAAATTAAAGGTAATTGTAAAGAAAATATTTTGATTCACCCAATTACACTTTTTGATTAGTTATTTATTTATTTTTAATCATTTGTAATAGCTCTATTTCTTATTAAAATAAAATTTTATTCACGCAATTCATTCAATTTTATTTTTTTTCAAATTAATAACAAGGATGTTTTTTCCTTTATAACTACATTTTTTATAAACACTAAATCATTTTTATGGTATTTTAATTTTACCCAATGCCATGTTAACAACCCTACACTGCTATGTAATATATGAGACTAAGACAAACTATATAAAGATACAGAAATACAGAAACATTACATAACAGTTTTTAACTTATAATTACGTCTGTACTTAAGTCTGTGATGTAAGCGAAAATTACTTGGAAGTATAGTAGAAAAGCATATTTTCATCTATACTAATATTATAAAGCTGAAGAGTTTGTTTGTTTGTTTGTTTGAACGCGCTAATCTCAGAAACTACTGGTCCGATTTAAAAAATTATTTTAGTGTTAGATAGCCCATTTATCGAGGAAGGCTATAGGCTATATATCATCCCGATATTCCCACGGGAGCGAAGCCCTGGTGCGCAGCTAGTTAATATATATATTTTTTATGGCAGAGCAAGCAAAGGAGCATGTGGGTCACCTGATGTTAAGTGATCACCACCGCCCATGAACACCTGAAATACCGGGAGTGTCACAGGTGCTTTGCCGGCCTTTGATGGACATATAGGCTCGTCTCTTGAAGGCTTCAATCTCAAATTTGTTCGGAAAATGCCGCAGATGGAAGGATATTTTTGGGAGGAATATTTTTTGTGCAGCAGATTATTAGTATATAATATATATTTTACTCAATACTTATCTAATGCGTTATTAATGTATCTAAATATTTAAATTACTAAGTTAACAAAGGCAATTATATTAAATAGCATATTTTCGAGGTCCGTTGAGATAAGCTAATAAAAAATCGGAAATTTCGGACCTGTTTCCATACTGGAATTGATTTGTTTGATACATAATGTGAGTTCAATGTCTTCAATTGTAACTTCCCATACTTCTTGTCATACAATGACAGAACTATTTCTAAAGGATTTTGTAGTGGATAAAAGTTTCCATGGAATTTTATATACAAATGGTAATAATGTTTTTAATGTGACACTTCATATTATGTGTGGCTGAGGGATTAATTTTTTTTGAACATAGAAGTGAATTGGACATAATTAAGTATGTATAACCTTTTTTTTATCTTGTAAGGAATACATTTTTTTAACACATAACAAATATACTGCCATTATAAAAAAATCAATTGGAAAATAAATACATTATTTTAGGGTAAGCAAAACATAATCACCATTTCATCCATTTTCAGTGGATAAAGAGAAGTCCACAGGGAATTACATTTTTTTTAATAATATGGTTACAGTTTTCATGGGAAATAAATCAGTCAGATTATTTTCTAACAGTCCAAAATAAAATACATTGTTAAGGCTTATAATGTTTAAAAAAATTACTTACCGTTGCCCCACATAACTGCTGCTGCAGAGCTAGTGCGGCTTGATAGTCAGCATCCACAGTGTCTGCAGGTGCATCAGCTCTTAGGAAACCTGCTGGCAGTGGCCCTAGCAGTACCTAGAGAAAAAAGCAACCGATTATCATACAGTAAGTGGAGGCCCATAGACCCATATTCCCATCCCAATCCTCTTCCATTCTATTCTACTTCTCTCGCAATTTCCCTTAACTAATTCTCTCCTCTTCTTTGAGCCAGCAAGGCATGTGCGACACTTTGATGTTGCAGATATTCATGGGCTGCGGTCAGTCACTTAACATCAGGTGAACCGCATGTTCTACTAGCCTACTGTTACATAAACAAATATATATTTGGAACATTGAAGATTTTGTAGAAAAATTCTTGATACCCCAAAACCTTAGGATGTCAATTTAAAACCTTAAGATTTTATAGAGAAATAATAGACTGTAAAATTATACACTTAATTTTTTATATGTATTTCTTAGTATTACAAGTAATTACACTTACAGTTGTTACGTGCAGGTACAGTAAGTTGAGGTGAACATTAGTTTAATATGTTTATTAACTTACTAAAGTGGGCTAGTGGTATATTCCTACATATTTTATAATTATAATAGGAAATATATATCTGTTACCTATTATATACATTAAGCCCTATTTTTTATTTATTGAAATAGAGAAACATGTTTTGATTTTTGTAAACAAACATCATATAAACATTTTTATTTGAATAACTGATAAGAATCTCATAAAAGGTTGTTGACTCATACTTTTTATCACAAGGTGTATTTGCAAGATTGAGATAAATAAATATGATTTGCTGATTACTTTAATGAGAGTTATTATTTCCCATTTATAAGATAAATTATGACTCACGTTAGACGTTAAATATCCACTCATGATACCTTATACATACAACTAAATATCAATTAATTACTTATTTAGTAGTGCTTATAAATATAGGATTGAAAAATTCGTTAAGTATAATTATAATATATTTAATGTTTATTTTAATTCTAAAGTTATAATAAAATAAATCTACGTCTTCGATATTGCACAATTCTCAGCTGTAAACGTTGTTTACATTTTTACGTCTCCACAAAGAATAGTCTAGAAATCTTTACAATTGATAGATCCTAAATCTCAATGATTTTTTAATAACCGGTATTATAAACAAGGCAATGCTTATGCTTATCAATCAAGAGCGTAGTTCTCGCAAACAAAATAATGATTCATATAAAATATGGAAAGTTATTATGTGTTTATTCTTGTATAGAAACATTTACCCGACGACGACGTTCTTCTGTAGAATCATTTGTAGTTGTAGCCATTTCGGTACTATCACTACGCACTTAAAACTCAATAATATTTTTGAATACTCAAGAAATAAAAAAATTTTTATTTTGAATATGCGAGCAAGACAATCGCTAAAATTATGTGACAATTTTGGTAAACTTCAAAATTGACGTTTTCTTTATTTATAACATAGAAGATCGGATACAAGTATTTTGGGAAATAAATATCAATAAGTTCGCTGCACAATAGGATTACTAAGAAAAATAAATGTATTTTAACTTTTAAGTAATGTTTGTTAATAGCCATCGTTAAAATATCCCCACTTTCCATATTACAATATGGTTATTGAGGCATCCTTCGTAATATGGGCTATCACCGCTATTTTTTCTTTACTGTCATTCCATGAAGTTGATAGCTGTCATGTAACGAATTTGTTCGTGACGTATGACAGTTCGTAAACTTGTCGAATATAATAATTTTTGTTAATTATTTAAATACGAAAATGAACATTTAATAACAATCTGGCAAATAAAAATGATAAAGTGGCTATAGCACTTTCCTAACACTATATATCTTTCGATTTTTCTCTGTGCGTATTCAAGAAAACAGTGTTTGGCAAGGAGGCGTATTGATTAAACTTCGATTGCTACTAATTTCAACTATGGATATCATCAAAACACCTAAGGTAAGCTTTTTCGCTTGTTATTCGTCAAGAGATATAAAATTCACTTGACTATTCTTAAAAATTTCTATATTCATCATTAATATAAGTCGGATACTTTTCTAACTTGTTGACACCATATTATTATCATTTTTTGTTATAATTTCAATATTATCTTTTATTACAATAATAATTGTTCACAATCACAACATAACCCATATGTCGAACGGATATTAAAATGCTACAACAAAGATATAGCAAAATTATATTAACTGAACTATATTTATTAATAATTGTATATTTTGATTATTGTGGAGTAAAACTAAAACATTGCATTTAAAAAGTAATGGGTATTTTAAAGATTTAGGGAACTACTATTAAGATACAAAGCAAGAAATTAAAAAAGCTATTTAATGGTACAAATAAAGTACAATCTAAATACCATACACTTGGTGTATATATCAAGTTTTTCCCTATGATCACAGGTGTGACCATAATAAATTTATTTTTATATGATAGTATCATCATGGCATTTACGTCACAATTTGTGTCGTAATGTTGCAGTGCCTTTAGATGTCTGTAAGGATAAAATTTTGTTTAAAAGATAAAGAGTTAATCTTAATGTTTCTTTTTACTTATCTAAATGAAACTGAGTTGAACTTGTGGATTAAAGAATTTAAAATTGTATCATTTTAATGCTGGCCAATACTTCATTTTAAAAGGGGTTTTATGATGTGTATCCAATTTGGTGTATCCATACTATAATATCGGTCATACAAATAATCAAATAATTGCACTATCATAGTGTTAAATAAAGTGGTAACATGGTAAGTTTTTTTTTATGTTATAGCAGGCAAGCGGGGCATACGGTTCACCTGATGTTAAGTGACTGACCGCAGCCCATGAACATCTGCAACATGAAGTGTCGCAGATGCCTTGCCGGCTTGAAGGAAGGGGAGGGGATAAGGACAGGATTAATGATAGGAAGTTGGGAGAGGAGCAGAACAGAACGGGAGAGGAAAGGGATGGGAATACAGGCCTCCGGGCACCCGCTCACCGTACGAAACACAGTGCAATACTGCTTCACGCCGGTCTTCTGTTGGGGGGTGGTACATACTCCGGTGCGAGCTTGGCCCAATCGTGCAATACTCGAATATTAAATAATAATAATTTATTTATTTATTTCTCAGTAAGAAATAAAATAAATTTGTATTTGAATTGTGAATTTTGATTTTATACAGCTCAGGGCTTTTGTGAATTAATGTTAAAGGTGACAACTATATTTGAATCTTGTTGTGTTTTTTCTGAGAAGGGTAGCTAAAGTAATCTATAGTCTATGCCTAGTTTTTAATTACCAAATGCTTAAAGACATTAGAGTTTAAATATTTTACTGTGATCAATTGATCAAATATTACTGGCAACATCCACAGTTGGTGGTGTGGCATGCATGCATAAACTTGTTAAGAGCACACTGCGCACTTCAAATAATGTTACTGTGGAGGTTGAACTTTTTTGTTGCACTCTGGTCAAACTCACTATACAATTTATCTTATGTATAGATTAGTTTAGAATATATATTGTTTTCGGCGAAAAACATCGCATGTTTACGCGTATAATTTCCGTTTTAATTTTGGAAACTAAGTCGTTAAAACATTTATTTTGTTTATAAACACAGGGATGAATGTAATTTTAACCTTCTATTCATGATTACAAAAATGTTCTATCTCTTTTCGTTCGTACGAAATCAGAGGAGCTCATCCGTCAACCGGCGCTGCCTGCTTTTGCGCATGCGCCACAATGTGACCCTTGACATTCGAAAGTAGGTTTTATGGCCCGGAAATACGGCGGCATCGGGATTCAAATTGCGAACGAAGGATGTAGCCGGATCGCGCTATTCTATGTTTTCAGTCCCGTTTGTATCGCTCCCGGTTGAGGACAGCACCTTTACGCGGGAAAAATCGCGCGCGTAATTTGATTTTTTTCATGTGTCAAAATACGTTGTCAAATTAAAATTCTGGATTAGATTGAATCTAAATTCAGATGTTATGTAGAAAAATGTAACATTAAAAGTGTGTAATTTGGAGTAATTTGAAGTTTTGCGGATTTTTTAATTGATAACATCGTATATACTAATTAGTAACATGGCATTCAGCTCATTAACGCCGATTAACATGTTGGGGGAGTTGGGTAGGTTCGCGAATTGGTTGAAAGGTGACTGTGTTACTAACGAAGAGTTTGATGGACTCTCCGTTACTGAAAAGGTAAGCAAACTGTAATATAAACATTTGGACTTCTCGATTTTTAAAGTATTAAAGAAGCGCATTGAGATACTTCAGAAATATATTGTTAAATATGATTTGTTTTACTACCTGATGAAGTTTCGAAATCGATTGTAATTAAATAAAGTTTACTAATAAATTGGGGAAATAGTGTAAAGGCTTTAATTAAATACTTAAAATGCATTTCCACCAAGTCACAATACAATCTATCAAGTATTTCAAAAATTAATTTTAAATTAACAGAGTTGCGATGTATTTTCAAGCTGTAATTTCGTATTGAACGATATAGTCTCCTAATAGGTTATTCAATATATGTGTTTCGTTAAGATGCGTGATAAGCGATTTCCATTCAATCTTTATCCTTATTTCTCTTGAGCCTTTAGTCTACATTAATATTATAAAGAGGAAAACTTTGTTTGTTTGTAATTGGCTCGAAAACTACTGAACCGATTCCAAAAATTCTTTCACCATTCGAAAGCTACATTATCCACAAGAAAAAACGGTATATAACATTACGCTACGGGAGCGAAGCCGTGCGAAACAGCTAGTACCATATAAATGTAAATAACGCAAGTTGGATCGTATTATCGGAGAGAAAGTAAATCTTGCGGAGGGTACAATTAACTATTGTTTAGTAACCACAACTGGCCATGAGCACTTCCGAGTTACATCAGCGTGGTCGTTGGTTATTGTCCTGATAAACTCTTATATTATTAACTCTTCAGTTATAGACTCCCCAAAAGATATCGGTTGTGGTGGCCAATCTAGAAGAGTAGAATCGTATTATAGAGCATAGGCTGCACGGTCGGACAGGCACGGGGGCGCTTCTGAGCTTCTATTTGAGACACATCTCAATGATAACCCCATTTTGGCCCCAGG